>JAOTQE010051862.1:0-20862 GCA_025631205.1 Nesometra sesokonis
GTAAACGTATTGTTATACGTATTGCAATACGTTTACAATATATATATATATATATATATATATAAATATTCTAAGTACAGGGTAGGTAGAGTCAAAGGTTAAAATGTGTATATTGTCAAGCTTATTATGAGCCCATAACGATGTAGTTAATAATAATAATGAAACACTTGTAATACGCCAATTCCAAAATTATGATCAAAGGCGCCAATTGTACAACAAGAGCAACTACAATGATACAAAGGATGATAGAAGAGAGTAATGTTATATGGATTGAATAAGTTTTCATCTTCGTTTTAAGAGATTCTAATGTTAGTGGAGTTTCAAATGGACATATTATGTGCTTCATTCCACAAAAATAAAGCAAAGAAAGTGAATGTTCGCCATACATTGTTTCTTGCTTATCAATCAAGAGGTACCAGGTTCAATCCTGACCAATCGCTAGGATTATTCTTAGGATAAGCAATCAATCAATCAGTCAAATCTTTATTGTCCAAAAATACAACATACTGTTTGCAAAATAATTTTGAGATACTGGAAACTACCATAGTAAAAAACGCCAAGAAACACCAAAGTACAAGCACGCACACACAAAAAAAAAAAGAGTATACACTGGTTTAAAAGCTATGAATACACTAAATACAAAATTAAGATTGTCAAAGGTTATTGCTATATTCAGTAAAATACATTATACAATTTTTTAAGATAATTATTGGATCGAATATTAAGCTTAAAACATTTTACGGAAAGAGGATTTAAAAATTCCAGGTTAAAAAACACAAAAAATTCATAACTATCTATCACCCGATTGATTTAAAATTAATGCCACTGCCAAAGCTCATAATGAGTGTTAGTTCTGAAGAAGGATATATATTCTTCCTGTAATTGATGAGTTACTTTGGAAAGTGAATGAAATAAACAAAAAATCTGAGACCCTTCTTCTATATTGAATTGTTACAGAAACAAATATACGCAATTTGTGTGTATAATGTGTTCCACTACATTCTAAAATGTTAATAAAACAATTATAATGTCGTTTCTTGTAGGTATTCAAAGCTGATGACAATAACAAGCAAGCATTAGCAGTTTTGCGAGACATACAACGTGTAAGTATATAGTTTAATGTATTATAGCAAGTCTTGCTGGATGAATAAAAAGAGGAAATTTTAATGAGGGTTGGCAATTTGTGGCATAGCCAAGCCAATGGAGAAGTCAAACAAAATTAAAATTGAGTTTATGAATTAAACACATTATTATCTTTCACATAAAAAAAAGTTTTATACGATGTTTCTTTGCAAAATTAAAAACAATCGAAGTTCAAACATCTAGAATGTAAGTGTTGAGAAAACTGCTTTTCAAAATTGCTTATCAGTATACTGTCACTAAGCAGGGTCATTTTAATTGCATGTTCTTAACATTCTTTTATTATATGTCTGAACATTTTTAATGTAGTATAAAAGTTGAATGTCTAAACTGAATATTTTTGAGATAAACAAAATATTGAAAACAAATTGAAAACTTTCTTTTTTTCCTGCTTGTGGATAACTATCTTTGCAACTTATGCACCTTTTGGCTCAGCTAGATTTTTGGTAGTACCACCACCAAACTCAGCCCAGAATAATTGCTCTAAAATAATTTATTTCAGATATCCTACAAGGGTATTCAGAAGAAATCTGAAGATCATGCCTGCATGATGAGTCTAATGCAAGCTCTTCACCAACTAGTCGCAAGTGATCAAGAGTTCCTAAGAAACTTTAAACAACGTCACAATATCTCATCAAGTTTTATTAACATCCTAATCACTTACCAGGTAAATCAATTAATCACTTTAATATTGAATACTGCTTGTTGATCAGCATCGCAAAGGTGTGAAAATGATAATAGAGGAGAAATAAAAAAATGAACTCTTCACAAACATATATTCACAAGTGATAAAAAGTTTCTACTGAGAACATTCATACATCGCATCACAGTGTCTCTTTTTTTATTAACATCCTAACCACTTATCAGGTAAATCAATCAATCTCTTTAAAATTGAATACCGCTTGTTGATTAGAAACACATACTGTAAAAGTGTGAACATGATAAGGGTAAGGGTAAGAGAGGGTAGATAAGAGAGGATAGATAAAAAAGTGAATGTTTTGTGCAAACTCTCCACAAACATATAGTCATAATGATGAAGAGTTCCTACTGAGAATCTTCATACTTTATACATCGCATCACAGTGTCTTGTTTTGTTTTATTAATATATTATTCACATTGATCATTTTTCAAGGGAGAAAAAGTAGAGAGGGAATTACAGCAACCCAATCTTGATAAACTAGCATTGAATTCTTGCTCTATGAGTGGTTTAGGATTAACACCATGTTGCCACTGGAATGAATTTAATTGATACTTGCACAAGTAATAGTCTACAGACCATTTATAGTGAAAGTTTCTGGAAGCCATGAAAAAAGAAAAAAATGCTAATTCCATTAAAAATATTGAGATAATCTAACATTAATTTATGCAGGGCATCTTCACCAAGATTATAAGATTAAAGAGTCTACTTTATCTTATATTAACATTCTATCACAAAACAATTAATCAGTCACTTTATTTTAAGATCAGATTTCAATAAGCAGCAACACAATTATTGCTTACTGGAGAATCATAGTCAATTATTTCTAAGCCATTTCCCCAATATAAGGAAACCAGCTTTCCATCTAAAATAAAAATCTTACCAAAAATTCAAGTAAATCAATGTTGAAGGTTTTATATCATAAGCTATAATAATTATTATTTCTTTTTTTCTTCAGAAATCTTGTAAATCAAGTAGCAACTGTGAATTAATGATTGACCTGCTAAATAGGATAACCCCAGACAATGCTCCCCTATCAAATGTGGTTAAACTAGCCAAAGGAGAACTAACAAAGGCTACACCTGGTGGTAATTGTTTTATTATTCATTTTATTGAGTTTTTCATTACAATGTCAAAAATACACTAATAATAAAATATTAGTGATAATAATAATAATCAAATATAGCGCCAGTTCTGAAAAAAAAAAAACTCAAACGCACATTGTACAAAATAGGTGTTAAATTTATTTTCAAAGAATCAAGAATAGGAGAATTGTTAACAAAATTAAGGTTTTAACGAAGAAAATGTATGTACACTATAATTTTTGTACAAAAATGAGAAACTTTCAGTTAAGTATTAATATGTCAAAAGAGTGAAGGCAGCGAGACAGAATATTAGGGTATAGTTTAGTATGTAAGACCAAGAACAAAGAAAATTATATGTTAAAATAAGAATCTTGATCTACATGTAAAGTATGGGTTGCATATTTTTAAGTTATACTACTACATACAAGGAAAAATTACCAGTAAACAAATCAGCCTCCAAAAATCATCTATTTTCAAAAATCGTAAATAAATCAAGTGTGTTCATTGGCAATCCATCATCAAAGGGATCAGTTTCTTTTTTCTATTGTTTTGTACACAGTATGCAAATAACTTCTTAACTTGAGAATGTCATCTTAGCTCAGTTGGTTTAGCTGGTAGAAACCACTATGCTGTGCACAGAACCATGAAGACTCATTGGCCTATGGTTTGATCAAACACCAAGCTACTCTGCTTGTGTTTCAGCTGGACGGTCAAAATACAAGTTAACAGCACACTGTCTTTTGGATGAGACATTAAGCCATATGTTATTAGGTATTTTTTTTTTATGTTTCCAGAAAAGGAGAGTGTAGGCTTTGACAAGATACAGCTAGACAGATTACTGGAAGACTGCTTTGGCAAATTAGGACAATCTCAACCAACCAACATCAGGTCTAAACAGATTGTTGATATTCTAGCCGGTGATGCAGGATTGAACTCGGATCAACTATCTGCCAGGTAAACCTTATTCGTCCAAAATAAAGTCAAATATTTGAGGCTTGTCATAGCAATACCACCATGTTGTCGCACAGGAAGTTATTAAGAAATACGCAAATAAACAATGGGAAATATAAACAAATACAAAGGGAAATTTTTGTATATTTTGTTCAATAACTTCAGTTACAGACATCCAATTTTGATGGTTGACCCCTCACTTTTAAAATTTATGAAAAGTCTAATATGGTTATGACAAAAACTCAATTTTCAATTTTTCTACAACTTGGTGGTTTTACCTCATTTGCTTTGTAAGTACTATTCCTTCCTAAATTTTATTTTGTCAACAAAATTAAAACAGTAAATTTGAATACATTGTACTTAAATTTAAAAGATATAATAGTGATCCGCCATATTTGTGTCATTTTATTATTTCCAAATATTTAAAAAAATTTAAAATAAGGACAGAATTTGAGCAAAATAAATGAAAATCACCAACCAGTTGTTGGTGTTTCCGAATGCCTGTTGGTATGAAAGAGTAAAGATAGAGTTCGTACCAGCAGCCACAGACCTACCACCAACTCAGAGCACTTCTGAGACCAACTATTTCAGCATGAAATGGATGACTTTCATCTTCAATCACAACACCAAAAAGCCAGTTCAGGTACTCATGGTACAAGGAATCAACGGACTGCTGCTCCAAACCCCTCAGTGAATAGCACTATTTGGAGGCACCATAATTTTAACCAGAAACTCTTAATCAAGGCAATATTTGAGACATGTCATGGCAAAACCACAAATTTTAAGGAAAATTTAAACTTGACTTTTTGTTATAGCCATGTTAACACTTTTCGTAAGCTTTATATTGAGGGTCAATTATCAAAATCAGACATCTATAATTGAAGTTATTGGACAAAATATAAAAAAAAAAAATCCTTTATTTCCTGTTGTTTATTTGCTTATTTTCTTGTGTGACAACTTGGTTGTTTTGCCATGACTCATTTGTCCTGTATATTATACAGTACTGTATTTAAACCATCTATTGTTTGTTAAAAATTAGGTTTATTATGAAATGTGATAGGCTCATTGGACATTTAGCCTTGAATGATTAGTGTCCCCAAATTATATATAAACACATACTTTATTTTTAGTTTCGGAAACCTATGAGCTGCTCTATTATTTATTTCCCTATGTTCCTTATTAAATTATAATATTTTTATGAATAACTCTTTTAAACCTAGACTTTGTCTTAATCATACAAATTAACAAACACATTTACAACATATAAACCTTTATATACAAAAATATTTAATGTGTACAGTCAAGTCTTTAAATCATATTTCCATATCATCTCTAACGTTTCAAGCTGAAGTTAGACTGTTCTAGGCGACCTCTACAGCCACATTAGATAGTCTCTCTTCACATAGGCTTCTCTGAATGGATGTCTTGTTCAAGGCAAGAGAAATCCAGTTTTCCACACCCAGTACCTTTTGATTTCAGGTTTCAGAGAAATATGGGAAGCAAATTATGAGCCCTCTAATTGTGAATCAGAAACTTAAAATCTGTATGTGGCAGAGCCAAGCCAAATGAGACATAAGTCGGAAAATTGAGGTTTTTTTATGGATTATAAATCTACACATTATTATCTTTAACATGCAAAAAAATCAGTTTCATACCATATTTCCTTGCGAAGTTATGAACAATCGAAGTTTGAACATTTAAAGTGCAATTGTTTAACAGTATACCTTGACCAAGCAAGGTAATTTTAAATTGCATTTTTGAAACATTTTTCATCATATATATCTGAAAATTTTTTAAATAGTATAAAAGTTGAATGTATGAACTGTAAATTTTTGAAATAAAATAAAATTTGAAAAATTTGACCATTTTTAAAATTCTGCCTTTTGTAGAAAACTAGCATTTGCGACTTACCTCTCATTTGGTTTGGCTCTGCCACATATTCAGTATTTATTATAAATTGTATTGAGAATTGATAACAATTATTTTTTAGTTGAAGAAATCTCAATTTCCTATCAATTCTTTATTTTAGTGGTATTGTACTAGAATCCACCGCAGGCCTGCTTATTGATTGGTTTGAGCTGTTACAACCAGAAATTGTAGATGCTGTCCCAGAACTACAACAACTGCTACTTTTCTCCAAGAAGCTAGGGAGTCAACACAGTGAGCAAAAGCAGCATTCTGGTAGTCCATACCTGCTCGCAGTACTCACCCACCAAGCAAGCTGGGACAATCTGAATCACTGTATTGCATGGCTTCTGTCTTTGGAAGGAGAAAAATTGAAAAGGTATAAAATACGCTTTCACATCACCTGTTGTAGTAAAACTCCAGATTTGGCACTCACTGAAGCATCAGCTCTAGAGTTTTGTTCTGGGTAGATTCCAAAACCAAATTACTATAATTAAGTAGCTGAATTTCCTTCACTCTTCAGTCTTTACACCAGACATGTAATATGGATGATCCAACTCCTTATTTCATTGTTTTTTGAGTAAAACAATGGAGGTACTGTGCGTAGCATATGTGAGGTCTCACCACAAAATGAGTCGCATCGTAGGTGAGATCAAATTGAGATAATCAAAAAAATAGGTCTGAAGTCAAATTTTCATAAATTTAGTTTCAATTATGAGTACTATGGTACTGTACTTATATTTCATCACATTATACTTTTTAGGTTTCATGCAGGAAAGTGTCCTTCATGCAGATTTTCTGAGATTTATAGTCTTTTAATTGTTTACTTTTCGATTGCTTTATTGGTGATTTTCTCAAAATCATGGTTCCATACATGAAAACTTCATATGTTCATATCTCAAGACCTACTTATCAAATAAATGTCATTTAAAGTGTAGAATACAGCTTATATTATGCTTTATTAGAAGGTATCAATAACTCAATTTTGGATTTTCCTACCATGAGACTCATTTTGTGGTGAGACATCACATATATGAGGAATGTGTTACTTGTGTCTCCAGGGTGAGTAATGCCAACTTAATGCATGTATGCTCTTTATGACAGTAGAGTTTATCTTGCAATGGTAATAATGGTAATTGGGAATCGATCCCGCACTTTTTTAAGGTGTGAATAGTACTGTGTTTCTCCTGTGTACAGTTGAACCTCGCGTAAGCAAACAACCTCAGGTCTGGGAAAGTGTCCGCTTACGGGTTGGTCCGCTTTACGAGAATTTTAGCTGATAGGTGGCCAAAATTTTAAAATTACGGATACTTATGTCCCACATTTTAATATTTATGGCTTTCTCAACACAAATCACCTCTCAAATTTCTAGACACCGCATTCTACATTCCATTAAATATTATTTGTCATTTTTAAGATTTGTTTAGTAATGATTCTCGGCCATTACATTTTAAGGAAAATTTTTTTACAGAAATTTGTATTCATAGTACAAAAAATCACTAAATTTTTTCGGGATGTCTGCTGATGGGAGGTAACTTAACGTACAAGTTAAGGTTATGAGAGGTAAGGTCATTGAGATAGGATGAACAAGCAGGCTTTTGAATTAGTGTCTGTTATGGGAGGTGGGACTAGTAGGAATTCCTTTTTAATAGGTCACAATCTATCTAGCTTTTACATTGATTGCAAAAACAATGGGAATGATCCAAACTACCTTGATATGAACCATGTACACTTTTTTTCTTGTGCTCTGATCTGTGATAGGACCAGGTACATATAGCAATTTGTGCTATTTTTCACATTTTTATCCTATATTATTTTGTATTTTTAGAATACATGCCTCGGCAGCTCTTGATTTTATTTGGGCGTGCCTTCACATTCCCAAAATTTGGCAGGGACGCACATTCAAGGCACAGAAGGTTAGTAACCTGGCTTTTAATTTCACTAATCATATACAGTAGTACCTGTATACAACATTTGCAGTTCCCACATTGATATGCTGATTTCAGAATGGATGGATGGCACCCTCTCTGTTGATTTTGTTTATGATATCATGGCTTTTAATTTGGCTAACCATATAGTACCTGTCTACAACAGGTACAGAACTGATATGCTGGTGGAAGAATATGTGAGGTTTTATGACAAAATGAGTCGTGTTGTATGCAAAGTGATTTGAAATATTCACAATAATAGGTTTTTGTGAAATTGAGATTTCTGTTGTTTTGTTAAGTTTATTAATTAAAATGTTTAATTATAAACATTATATTCATATTTATTTACAATAAACGCATTTTTGAGCTGCAGGTTTTGAAAGGGGTTTTTTTTTTTCAAATCAGTGGAAAACATACAGGAAGTCAACAGTAATAGTAATAATAAAAATAATAATAATAACAATGTTTTTTATTAATTGTAGCATAAGAATTGCTTTAGGAGTTTACTCATTTTTACCATTTTGATGTCTTGTGTATTATGTTTATGTACAGTTTGTTTTGTATTTATGATGAGCAGACTTTCCATTTTGGTGGATGAATAAAATTATCTTATCTTATCTTAATCTATGAATTTAATAAAAACCAAATTAAAGCTTATAATATCTTCTATAAGAATATAAATATAACTCGACTTTCCTTTTTGTACAACATGACTCATTTTGTGATGACATCTCAGCTATTTGCCAAAGATGGATGGTGTCCTCTCTGTTGATTTTGCTGATCTAAATATTTGCCAATTTTAATTGCAATCCCTTCGAGGGTTTAGGAGCATGTTGCAGACACAATTTTGGCAGTTGGCGCAGCGGTCGCATTTCGGACTTTCAATCACTCTGGTCAGCTGTTGTGTTCCTAGGCAAGACACTATCCACATTGCCTCTCTCCACCCAGGAGTATAAATGGACACCTGGGATGGACAAATACCATATGTGCTGATTACAGCTATAACATTGTGGAATGAATTATATGGTGTGTTCCAATGACTGGGATAATAATTGGGAAGCGCTTAGAGGCCTTGGCAATAAGCACTTTATATGTCACATATCATTATTATATTTATAATTACCTCTGCAATTTGTACTGATAACAATACAGTAAACTCTACCACCAATTGCCCAGAAAAAACAATTTTTACTAAATTACCAGAAAAACAAACTTGATGCACTAATGACTGGTTGATTTTTAAAAGTGGAATTATCTTTAATTTGTTTTTGTAAAATGCGCAAAGATGTCATGAAAACAGAATTTCAAAAGCTTTGTAGCAGTCATTTGGTGACAATTAAAATTGTACAGTACTATCCCTCATTTGTAATGATCTAGCAAACACCTCATTTAATCAATCTGTCTTTGTCACTGTTTTAATATACTTTGTTAATCAATAACATTAAGGGTTGTATATTATATCTGCTTATTGTCAAATAATCAAAATATAAGGCTAATTTTGAGATTTCTAAGAGGTGGTTGAGCCAATATTGTTAGTGACTTTAAGGATACCCTGAAAAAAAAAACTTTTAGTCTTTGAAATTAGGGGTGATTTGTCATACAAGTAACTTCTCAGACAAGGACTAACCATAGCTCTAGTGAACACAAATGACTTATGTGCATTGTAAAGAACTTGGTAAACCTTTCAATAAGGGGTTATTTTGTGCTTTAATTACTATTATAAATAAATACTGAAACATGTACAATTGTAAATAATTCTAGTGTCTCTCAGAAGAAAGTGCATTATGTCTATCCCTAAGGGATGTCTGTACAATTGCACACTACATCGTCACAGAAGCCGAAAATCTCTTGACGAACAGCGAGAAATGCGACCCACTGCAACCTGCTAAGTCTGACAAACAACACTTGAAAAAGAATGGACTTCCATCAGAGGTTATACAAGCTAGGTTGCCATTACTGCTCAACTGTTGCTATGGTAACAAAACTGCCATGGATCAGGTGGTGTCCTATTTGTCAGACAAGATGCAGCAGAACAAGTAAGCATGAAATACTTTTAGAAATTTGTGTCGACCAGTCATATTTTTTTTCACTAGGCCATTTTGTGTGTATAAATTTTTGTGTGTCCGTGTGTTCAAAATGTTAACATTTGCTTCTTCTTGATAATTTCAAAGATGAATTTCATTCGGATTGCTCTAACTTATGAAGGTAGTTGGAGAATTCCTACCACTATGCAGAATTCTACAATTCATTGATTATAAAAAAATTATGCAAATTCATTCAAAAATCACAAAAAATGCTACTTCTAAATTTCACAGTGCATTTTTATTCTGTTCCTGTTAACTGATTTGGCTTGGTGGTTCTTCCAAATGTCTATACAGATTTCTGAAATTTATAGTTATTTATTGACAATTTACCAAAAATGCTACTTCTACATTTCACGGCGAATTTTGATTCTTTTTCTTTCATCTGATATTGTAGGGTTTTGTGGGGACTTGAACCTCATGACAGAATTCTGAAATTCACTAATTATGCAAATTTATTCAAAATGAACAAAAAATACTGCTACTTTTATTATTTCACAGCGGATTTTTTTTATCTGATAGGTCTTAGCAATGGCTTCGAAACTTCTACCTTTCACAACAGATTAAAAACACTTAAAAGCACTCCACAGATCTTCACTTGCAGCGGGGACATAATTATGCACCATTTTTAATATAGTGATTCATTTTTGATATAGTTCGAGTTGAATACCTCAAAATAACCTGGCACACAGCACAAATCATTCTGTCACAACACCTCACATATATTTCATCAGTTGTATACTTGCTGGTTTTTAATAAAAACTTATTAAACGTTTCTGTACCTAGTGATAAATGCAGTCTGTACCAAACACTCCTGTTAGAGCTCTACATTCAAGCCCCAGCAGACAATGATGTAATATCCATCACAAATCTTGGCGATGTCCTCACCAGTAATAACCATGCTAAAGTGGATGCTGTGACCCATCGGTTGCTGCTGTCACTTGTTGATATTCACCATCAAGAGAAGTGGAAAGCAAAGGTCTCAAAGGCTAACTCAGCCTGCAGAAAGCTTGCTGCTGTTCACCCAATACTCTTGCTAAGGTAAGTAGAAAATTACAGAGCTCCCAAGTCTCCAGGATTGTGCTGGTATCTCCTGGAATTTTGGATCATCTCCCGGGCTCCCGGAATTATAAAATTTTCTCCCAGAATTTAGTTTTCTCCGGGAAATTTTTAAGGTTTTGTAAAAGTTTCACATTCAGGGAATAAACTGGCCTATTTATTTCAAAATATTGGTTGAAAGTAAGCAACTATAGTAGTATTTTGGGGAACAAATTCTAGCAGTGACAATACATGTTAGAAACTATCATTTCATAACAGGCAAGTTGTTGAGCCTATAAATAAGGGTACTTGTACATGCATTTCAGGAAAGGTAGATATTACAAACAGTTGTAGGACGACCACAAGTAAATCTCCAGGAATTCTGTTTTTCCAACTTGTGACCTCTGAAATTACCATGCTAAGATGAACATCCACAATCAAGAAAAGTGGAAGCAAAGATATTTAAGACTAAACTCAGTCTGCAGAAATCTGTCTTCTGTTCACCCAGTACTTTTGTTAAGGTATAGGTAGGATATTAATTAATTTATTCCTGAAGAATATTACCACATGAAGCTAGATATGGTGACCCATTGGTTTCTTTTTTCACTGGTTGATACCCACTATAAAGGAGTGAAAGGTTAAGGTATTGAACGCTAACTCAGTCTGCCGACATCTCTCTGTTGTTCTTCCAACAATCTTGTTAAGGTAGGTTGAAGATTACAGTTAAACATTGGTTTCTAGTGACCCATCGGTTGCTCCTCTCATTTGTGGACATCCAGCATCAAAAGAAGTGAAAGGCAAATATAGCTAATGCTAATTCAGAATTCTGGCTACTGTTCACCCAGTATTTAAAGATATGTAGAATATTACCAATTGTAGGTAGATAATAGTGACCCATTAGTTGCTTCTCAGATCGGTTGATACCCACTATAAAGTAGTTGAAGGCTAAGATATTGAAGGCTAAATCAGTCTGAAGAAAAGTAGACTACTGTTCACCCAATACTCTTGCTAAGGTAGGTACCACTTGAAGGTGGATGTAGTGGCCCATTGGTTGCTTCTCCCACCGGTTGATACCCACTATAGAGAGAGGAATGTCTAATGTCTTGAAGGATAACTCTGCAGAAAACTAGTTGTTGTTCACCCGATATGCTAAGGTAGGTAGAAAATTAGTTTGCTAAGATTGATGCAGTGACCCGTCAGTTGCTCCTCTTAAAGAAAAGTGGAAGGAAAAAAGTAACCTGGCCTGCAAAAAACTGGCTGCTGTTTATTAAGTAGACTATTGCCACACAAATGTACATTTTGTGACCCATTGGTTGCTTCGTCAACTGACTTCTAATCACCATGACAGGAGTGAAATGCAGAGGTCTTGAAGACTCATTTGGCATGCAGAAAACTGACTGCTGTTACCCAATACTCTTATGGAAAGTAGGATATTAGCAGAAGGTGGATGTCCTGATCCATGCTCTCAGTGTTTGCCATCCACCATCAAAGATGTAGATACCCTGTTCACGTGATCTTGCAAAGTTAGGTAAAACATCACTCTAAGGTGGCTTCCAGTTTTCAATTGCTGCTCCCACTGGTCAACATTCACCATCAAGAAAAACCGAAGGCTAAGGTCTTGAAGACTAACTCAGACTGCAGAAAACAGGTTTTCACCCAATACTCTTACTAGGCTACATAAAATAATACCATATGGTGGATGAAGTGACCCATATGCTAAAAAAATAGTGTCTCCTTGTGTACCACCCAGTCATCACCAAAAGGTTTCCACTGCATAGGTTTTTCTGTAAGTTTTTATTGATGAATCACAGACTGAAATCGTTCATATCTTCTGCTTTTAAACAATAATAATTTTATAATTTTTTAACTTCAGGCAACTTGGAATGATATCCGTGTTGTGTCAAGGTCGTACAAATGTCAGCTTCCATGAGTTCAGGAACCGTGGCTTGACCACCTTCTTCATGAACATCCTAGGCCTGATGGAACTGCTGCAACCACAGGTGTTTAAACAGAATGCCACTGCCTTCCATTCAATCCTAGATGCCTACTTCGGAGTGATCAAGGTAATGGAATCATGTCAAATTTAATCTACTACAGTTGCTGCAGTAATCTTCAGTAACTGCGCAATATAATTTTGATGTGGTTTCTAGGGGAGTTGTAAAAATTCACTTCACTGTGTTTTTATTTTGTATGCCACTTTCAAAAGACATAGTTGTCTTGTATAAGGGACCCATAAAGATTGCAACAGTATGACTATGAACGTAATGCAAGTAGTAAATTACTTAAAATCCTTGACTGTCAGATTAAAGGTCTGTGGTCTGCCAACATAGTTATTTTCTTTAGTATAAATTAGAAGCAAGTTTTTCTCAACTGATTTGTGACAAAAAAAACAATGGCAGCCATTTTGTTTTACAAATGACTGCTATATAATTTACGTTTTCGCTTGTTTCTCAGGATCTAGATAATGTGTGAACATCATTTTGGTGGCAAAAGTCTCATTTTGGTTATCATGTTTAATATAGCAGTTATAGCCAGTTTTCTTTTCAAAGTGGTTGTCATAAAATTTACGTTTTGGCTTATATCTCATGTTCTAGATAATGTATTAACATCATTTTGGTGGCAAAGTCTACATTGTGTTGGTCAATACATCCAAAAACATCACTTTTTAAGATCTTACTATGGCTATTAGTTTGTCTTTCAACAAGACCGTCATAAGTGTTTGCTGAACTTGGCAAACATACCCACATAAAAAGACTTTTGAAATCCATGTCATTGTTTTGTTGACATATAGATATAACTATACACCTCAATTTATTATTTCAAACATAACAGTAATGTCTGCTTCCACTGGATTTTCAAAAAATTGTAATACCAGCATGAAGGATTAAAAACAATACCAGGATTAATCAATTTTAATTACTAAAGCTATTTTAATCACAGCCTGTAAATTGTATTTAAAACATTCATATTTTAGAATATCATTTTTTGGGGGACCAAAAGACAATGAGCTTTGACTCCTTGACTATCAAAATGTAGACTTCATCACCATTTCTTAACTAGAAGCTAAGATATGAGCAAAAACATAGATTATATAGCGCCCATTTTAAAAAAATGGCCACCATTGTTGTGTTTTGAAACTGCTACATTTGAATTCCTTGATCAACAACCATACTTTCCTACCAAGATTATGTTCATGTTCACACATGGTCTAGAAGCTGAGGTATGACCAAAAACCTACATTTTATGGCAGCCATTTTGAAAATCCAAACTTGGATTTCCACAGTCCAGATGACCTGAAACTTTTTTAGTTGATATTACCCCAATTGGCACAACTCAGTTGAGAAACACTTGTTCTAATTTTTCCAGGTTTACCTCTCTTTTAGGTTGAATCAGGTATAACAGGTATACTATTTTGACAAATACAATAATCGTATTGAAGGTGTCATAGAATTTGAATAAATGTCCATCACTCAACAAAAAAAAATGAAAACCAAGGAGTTAATACTTTAGCTTTCAAAATGTTCTAATTTAAAACCAATATTTTTGTTCTTTATGATTTAATTACTGATTTTACAAATAAAAACATTGTGTTAATCATTTTATTTTTCCTCCATAGCGTTATGGAGTTCACAAGAAACCATTTGAAGTAATGTACAGTCGATTTGTGGTCTTGCTGTATGAATACAATGCATACTGTCCAACAGCCGCTCAAAAAATACTAGAAAAATATGCCACTATTCTAAAGTAAGTTGTGTTTTAACAGGTGTAGTTTTAACTATGTATTGAAATGACAAAAAAATGTATTAATTTAATAATTTTCAAATTAGCTTGCTCTTATTAAATTAAACATGGAAGTTAGGAACTTGAGAATACAAAAAAAAGTGTAATGTGTTTTCACATGAAATAATGGTAAAAACTACAAAGGGACCAGCTGTTTGATGGTTTTCTTAATTTTTATAGCATTAAATAGTGCAAATTCAAGGCTAAATATTTGTTTAAATTTTCATGTTGAATGTCATAACTTATGTAATTCATTAAATTAATCAAGTCATTGTAAAAGTTTTTTTTTTTATTTTTATAGGTGACAATACAGTTTAATTCAATATTTTAACGATTAATAAAATAAATAAATAATTTAGTGTTTCAACATCTTCAATTTTTTTCTTGATTTGTTTTCTTCAATAGTGAATTATCATTTGTGTTACCCGACCTCCACCAATTGAAGTGCATATTGGCTGGCATAACACTAACACACACCACTAAGGATCATGCTGATAACACCGATAACAGCTTCAAGGCTGAGACAGCTGAGGAGGTGTTTGGCTTAGCAAGTAGGGACAGCACGGCCTCACCTACACTGCTGGTATCAAAGGACCAAATATGGGGGCCAACATTGATAGCATCATTCACCGATAGACTTAGCAAGAATCAGGATTCAGAAGGTATATTTCTCTTTAATTTCAACCGTTCAGAAAACCCAATTTCCCACTAATCCGGACTATTTCAGGCATGACACGACTAAACCACCCAGTTGTATGAAAATTGAAATTTGGTTTATTGTTAGATCCATGTTACACTTTTCGCAAGCTTTAAAATGAGGGGTCAGTTATCAAAATTGGACATCTATAACTGAAGTTATTGGACAAAATATGCACCCAATTTCCTTTTTATTTGTGTATATTTCCTGTTGTTTATTTGCTTATTTCTCAATAACTTCTTTTGCAACAAATTGGTTGTTTTGCCATGCCTAGCCTCATTTGTTGAAAGTCCCAAAACCATAAAATGTGGCAGAGCTAATACAAAAGAGGGATGGATAAGTCCCAAAGCTAGTTTTCGAACAGTAGGCAGAAATAATTTTTTTTTTTAAACATTCAACTTTTCATGCTACATTAGCAATTTTCAGATAATTCCCTTTTGTTTGGTCTGTCTTCTTATTTTATTGCTCGTTTGCAACGAATCCAAAATTCCGCTGCTCGGGTGTGCTCTCTTACTCCGAGGTGTCATCATATTACACCTATTTTGCGAAACTTACACTGGTTACCTATCCAACAGTGTATCATTTTTAAAATTCTCATACTTTGTTTTAAAGCTTTGAGATATTACCAACCATCCTATCTTTCAAAACTTCTCAATCCATATAACCCTTCCCGCTGTCTTAGATCTGCAAACAAAAATCTTTTAATTATCCCTAATCTTTTAATTATCCCTAATCCCTATTCCTAACATATGGACGGCGAAATTTCACTTTCTCGGCTTCATCTTTGTGGAATGAGATACCTATATCCGTTCGTAACTCCCCCACACTTAATTCCTTCAAAACAAATCTGAAAACTTATTTGTTTCAATCTATATAACTACTCTCTTCTATCATCCTTTTTCTATTGTAGTTGCTCTGGCTATACAATCTGCGCCTTTGATCAATAATTTTGGAATTGGCGCATTACAACTGTTTTTATTATTATTATTATAATTATTAAAATGAACCTGCTTAGTCACTACTATACTGATAAGCAATTATCAAATGCAGTTTTCTCAAAACACACATTCTAAGTGTTTAAACTTTTATTGTACTTCGCAAGTAAACATTGTAACAAACTGTTTTCTTGTTTTGGCTGGTAAAGAAAATGATGTGTAGTATGCAGTCAAATTTGTACCAATTTTAGAATTTCTACTTATTAAATTGCAACCAAAGTCAATGCAATATTGTATAAAATAACATAATAAGATAAGGTTAATAAGTAAAATTGTTTTTTTTTCTATCTGTTTTCAGATGTCACAGACACCCTCCATGATCTTGATGAGCAGTGCAGTAAAACACCTCAAGTTCTTGACAACTTTTCTGTAAGCACAATTATTTTTTAAAATGTTCCTATTCCTAAAAACGAAAAATAAGATAAAAACCAAGTTCATTAGTTGAACAATGATCCATCTGAAACCAAAAGGTTTGTTTTTTAATAATCAACCTGTCGAGCTTAGACAAATTCGTTACCAGCAATGCTCTACTAGTATACATAGGAAAATACAGCCATTATTTAGAATAAACCATAAGGCATTAATAACATCAACAGACAGGGTAATTATATACTTCCTTACTAGGTAGTTCTGTGTGCTATTAGGTAGATCACCCTAGTAATTTGACATGGTAGATCTACCTAGTCGGCGGATGTAGTGAAACAAACAACGTCTCCAAGGGCTGAAATAAAGACATAAATATTAATAATTAAAAAAAAAATACTGTAGGCACTGCAATGGGTCAAACACCCACTATCATTTTGTCAGGACATAAAAAATTCACTATAACAGGTGTTATCTGAAAAGACTTGTTCAAACACTAGCAATTGAGCATTGAAATTTAAACCGGGACCTGTGTCAATATTTAACTGAAAGATTTTAGGACTTCATGATCACTTACGATTATTGGCATTTACTTAGAAAAAAACAATTGAAAGTACCATAATATTTTATACAATAGTATCTTTTATTGATAGGATAAATAATTTTAAGATTTTTTCTTTTATTTGTAGGCGGATCTAATGAGGTTAATGACTGCTTGTTCTGTAGAATGTCGGATTATGGCGTTCTCTCTCGTCATTAAACTCCTTCGGCAGAGTCCAAGGTGAGATGCCAGTTTTGGTGAAGAGTTTGTGAAAGCTCTGATATAGTGACCACACATTAAATTAAACAAACTTAAAATTACTCTAAATTCCAAATAAGTTGTTTCCCCCAATTCGATTTAGTTCCGTCATTGTCATTGTAGCAATTTCCTTAAATCAATATTATGGTGATAATGTTGACGATGAAGACGAAGGTGACAACAATTATGATGACAAATTAATTTCTATGTATTAGTTCTTTTTAACTTTGTATGCATTGTTGATGTTTTTACCTTTTTTACACACAATTTGACCATGACGCCAAAGATGTAATATATTATTTTGTAATAATATTACAAGTGAATTTAACCAACCAATAAAATACTAATTTAATTAACTTTGGATAACTGCTGAAGTTTTTAAAGTTGTTTAGACACTTTTAATAAAATGTTGATATGTATGATTGTCTAAAGTTTTTTTTCCCCAATTTTCTCTATTCTGCCTTGGTAACTGTTACTGAGTCTGCTAAAATCATGACTAAAACCAAATAATCAACAGCACACATGTTAACCATTTTATTTATAAACATGTTTCACCTGTACATAAATTAAAAACAATAACATTGGCTTCCTATTGTGCATATAATTTTATTTAAGATACTTTTGTTGCTTTGCACAACTGTCCCATTATCTTTTAACTTATCCACTTATATGCCCTAAATGTACTCTAAAAGTCATTATCAGAATCATTTCTTACACACACACACAGTTCTATGGAGCATCACTCTGGAAGGCTACTAAGGCTAAGGCTAACTAACATCAATGCCTTCAAACAAAAATTAAAAACACATCTGTTTCATTTATGTTCATTTTTCTTTCTGTAAAACATATTTAGGCTATTTAAGCAAATGTTGTATATTAAGCCTGAATTAATATGATTGTTAATATATACTTGAAATAAATAATTTTGAATATAAATATCTTGCCAACATTGTCAAGGTTGTAAAGTAAAAACAATTCTATGCAATTGGTTAGAACAAAATATAAGCTGTAATCTGAATTTCAAATGATACTTTCATGATATCGCAGAATTAGCTGTTAGGTTAACTTAAAGTTTGGTAATATTTTACATTGCTTTGTTTTACTATGGATGTGAAATTCTGAAATAAGATATATTAAATGAAATGAATGAAATGAGATATTAAGATTATAAGCATTTTACCTTTTATGTAAAGAAATATATTTTTGCATTTGTCACATAGTAATCAATTTAAAGACCAAATATCTCAGAAAATGTGCATAATGGACACTTCATGAAAACTGATGTAAAATGTACATTATAATGAAATGGAAATACATCATTTTGTCGTGATTGCTTGTGTCCTGTGAAAGAAACATCCCAATTCTATCTTAGGGTCAATTTCAATTGAAGTTTTTAAAACTATTTCGAAAACATGCCTCTTTTTGGTTTTGTGATATAATCTGTAATTTTTTTTTTCTTTGGAAGATCTGGTGCTTGTTAAATATGATCCCTTACTACAAGATTCATCTTCCATTTATATGTTTAAGAAAGATATGAAAGAAATGTTAAACTCTGGCTCCATTTAAATTTAAACATTTTATGTAATGTC
The DNA here is from genome assembly GCA_025631205.1 of Nesometra sesokonis. Classification (NCBI taxonomy): domain Eukaryota; kingdom Metazoa; phylum Echinodermata; class Crinoidea; order Comatulida; family Antedonidae; genus Nesometra; species Nesometra sesokonis. The sequence goes on from JAOTQE010051862.1 coordinate 19,049, forward strand.
TATTGCAAGTATTCGTTTTTTGACCACTGCTTATCAATTAGAATTATATTATGACTATTACTGTGGTTTCCACACCTTTAACAATCCAAGTCCATTTGGGTTTCAGTGGGAACCTTTCCTCTATAATTTATGTATAGTTGTTTATTACTACAACAATTATATTATTTTATTTTACTTTGCTACATTATGTTATGTTTATTGAAAAAATGTGAATAAATGAATAATTGAAATGAAATATAAATAAAATCTTCTATCACGTGATGATCTGTCAGATAAATTAAATAATAATTTTATGTTTAAATATTGCAGTTCATCCATCAAGTTCTTGCCAGCTTTCTTACAGTGTTTTGACAGCTCAGATAATGAGGTCATTGAGACTGCTCTTAAACATTTACCAGAGTTTTGCCTCCTGTGCCAAGGTATGAAAAGAAGTTACTATCAAACTTCTAACTTTTTAATTTTAATATCAAACTTCTGATAGAGAGGAAATTTTATTTTATTTCAAAAACGTACAGTTCAAACATCCAGCATTCCTTCTACAACAATATTGTAAAAAAATGTTTCAAAAATGCAATTTACATTTTAAATGTTCAAATTTTTAATTTTTGTATAACTTCGCTAGGTAACATCTTAGGAAACTAATAATTGTTGTTTGCATGTTAAAGATAATGCATAGTTTCATTGAATTTTAAATTTTTCGACTTATGCCACCTTGGCTGGGCTCCATATTGTGTTTATCCTGTCCATCTGTCTGTTTGTCAGTTGCCTTTGCCAACAGGGGCAAATTGTTTTTGTTTTAAACTGCTTGTTTATTGTGTGCTGCTGTCAAAAAGTGAAAATTTTGTTTTCTTTATTATATAGAATCTGCTCGTATTCTCCTTGAGAAAGCTTTCCGTGTTGGAGTGGAAAAGAAGCTAGATGCTACAACCATTATAAGTGACACCATGCAACTTCTAAATATGGAAATGATGTCGTCATCTTGAAAACTTTACATTAGCGTAGTTTTGTAAACAATACAAAAAAATTCTTAGATTGAGTAACACTTTGAACTCCATCAAACTTTATTCAAATCGCAATCTGTGACTACAAGATTCAAGATCCATTATTTGATTTATTGCCATGTACAATACACAGCTTTGTACAGTAAAGCTGAGATAATCACGAATTTGTATGAGAACATTCAAATCAAAAGGCCTATACTGTAATAAGTGTAAATACACGTTGACAACCACAAAAGACATATAAGAAAGTATAATGCATACTCCAAGTAATGAGATACATGCCATCGTTACAGGATTCAATATTTTGACATAATTTGTCGAAATAATAATAATAATGATCATCATCATTTCTGATGGAAGTTGCTTGGAGTTGCATTATACTTTCTTACTTGAAGTTGATTAGTGGACCTTTCGGATTCTCAAAAGAGCATCTAGGGATAGGCAAAATAAAACACTAAATGCTTTTGCCAAATAGAAAAAACAATGTGTGGTCCAGACCTGATATTGTCTTTGAACAGTTAGTAAATATCAGTGATTACTGTACCCATAATACGGAGATCTCCATCTCTTTTTATGGTCAAGCATTGCTTTACAAAACAATGTGATCCCCATGTTTGGTGTTTAGATTTGTATCGACATTTTCTACTTATTAGCCTATATCACAAACCTTTTCCTTAAGTTAATGACTTACTTTACTGAGTGAACTACTCGCGTTTTTTACTTGATCATTGAATCTCTTAAAGATGTATTGTCACTTGAAAAATGACAAAAATTAGATTTTGAAAATAACTTGCTTATCTTGAAGAAATACAT
>JAOTQE010051873.1:0-12022 GCA_025631205.1 Nesometra sesokonis
CCTGTTGTTTATTTGCTTATTTCTCAATAACTTCCTGTGCGACAACTTGGTGGGTTTGCCATGACTAGCCTCATATGCTGAAACATACTCTTGCTGCCTTTTGCAAATATTTTACCCCTTGACATCAATAAAGTGTGAGATATTTATTAAACTACTTATCATAGGTCATCACAAAGGTCATAGGTTATAACAGAACATAGGTCATCACAAAGGTCATAGGTCATAACTGGACATAGGTTATCACAAAGGTCATAGGTCATAACTGGACGTAGGTCATCACAAAGGTCATAGGTCATAACTGGACGTAGGTCATCACAAAGGTCATAGGTCATAACTGGACATAGGTCATCACAAAGGTCATAGGTCATAACTGGACATAGGTCATCACAAAGGTCATAGGTCATAACTGGACGTAGGTCATCACAAAGGTCATAACTGGACATAGGTCATCACAAAGGTCATAGGTCATAACTGGACATAGGTCATCACAAAGGTCATAACTGGACATACAGGTCGTCACAAATATTATACAAACTATTCTTGAAGACACCCACCCTGTGATAAATGGCAAGGGAATAATAACAACATAATAAATGTATTCATTTATACTGTGTGCATTAAATTCCCATAACATAATAACATACAATTAAAATGGATTAAAATTTACAATTAAAATTAGAAAGCATCTTTCAGTAAAAAACATAATAGCCAATTTGGATGTGCTTGAAATATGAAATTCTATTAAATTGGAAGTTAGCAATTAAGAAATTAATGAAATCTAAAATATAAATTTATAGATATAAATTACGGCAAAAGGTAAATTCAGCTTAAGGCTTAATCTGAAATGAAATTGTCCAATTTGTCCCTTCCTGTTGCATAAATTATATATTCTAACAGAAAAAAAAATCATGGTATGAATTGAACCTAGGAACTTAAGATTTATAGGCAAGCATGTCAATCACTGAACATTACTGCCACTTTAACATTTTAACTGCCTGAGCATCATAAGCTACAATTACACTCGCAATGAATGAGTGTTAAAATTTATTGCTATGTGGTTTGTGATCTGATGGAATTCAGAATTCAGATTGTCTTGTTATCGATCCTTAATATTAATCTTTAATATTAATCCTTAATGTTAAAACCCTTACTAATTCCGTTCAGATGGTCAGGTTAACACCCTTAATATATGATGGACTACAGTAATTCAGGATGATCTTCTGTTGTGTGAACATGACTATTGGTGTTATAGATATAAATTCACTGCAACTATATGATTGGAATTACTAGTTCCGTTCAGATGGTCAGGTTAGCCTCTTTAATATATGATGAAGGGCTAACTCAGGATAAGGTCCTGCTGTATTGATGTTATAAATAGATTATAAATTCACTGCAACCATGTGACAGGAGTTACTAAGGTCTTTCAGACAGTCAGGTTAATTCCATTAATATATGATAAAGGGCTCCCTCGGGATAATGTCCGTTGTGTGAATGTGGCTATTGATGTTATAGACAGTTATTCACTGCAACCATATTGTTATAAATATTTTGTTATAAATGCAACACTGCAGACCAAGTAATGAATGCTATTAAGAATTGCTATTACAGTGAATTAAATTTTATAAGCACTACACTATTAATAATACCACCACTTCCACCACCACCACCTTTATTACACATACAGTCAACATTATAATTGACACTCCTCTTACATCTTTGTAAATTAGAAAGTTTATAAATGAAAAGGTTAATGAAAAACAAGGGCCTACAAAACACTTGCTTAAGTGTTTGCTACTTTGTTGCTGAAATGTCCTGTTCAAATTATATTAAAGGAAATCGGCCGGATGAATTCCTTCAATTTTCAATCTTGTCTGGAGTGAACTCGGCCTCAACCCGACAAGAAATCATGTTGCGATTAATATACGAAGTTGTCCAAGTTAATCTTTAGAGGACAGTAGTGGTACCAATTCCGGAGTGATGCTTATTCTGGCGAGTAATTACTACTTCACCACAACTACAGTAAGAAACTAAAGTCTACAACCACCATCACCACCATTACAACCACCAATACCATTACAATCACCACTACAGCCACAATCATTACCACACTAACAGTTGCATATCCAGAAGGGGTGCATAGCATACTCAAGCATTCCCCTTGTGAGGTAAAAAAAAAATTAAATTAGCATAAATATGTAGAATGAGCCCCCGAGCACCCCCAGAGGAAATGAGAACCCTCCCAACCTTCAGGAAGGGAAGTATACAGAGAGAAGAAAAGCGTGAAAACAACACTACCTCAACAAAAAGGCCTAAAATAGAAAAATGACAGGTTTTTTTTTCTTTTTAAAATCCTACCGGGTTTGAGCACCCTTTACCCAAATCCTGGATGCACCTCTGACCAATACCATTACAGCCACTACTAAAACCACCACCATCACAAATAAAAAACAAAACCAAATGCTATGCATGTATAAAATAAAGCACTAAATAATGCAGGTGAAAGAAAAAAAAAAGAGGAAGTGAATGCAATTAGAAAAAGCAAAGCATGCTTGACTACTGTAAATTAAATAGAATGCCAAAGATGAAAGACAATCACTTTACCTTTTACTGGTTTTGGCTTCCATTCGTTTTGACTAACAGTATAAAAAACAATGTTTTTAGTATCAAAAATGTATTTTATTAAAATTATACTACCTTCCTGTTAAATAAACAAAACATTACTCATATATAAATGATTAGTGGTAATCTTTGCTTTAAAATATTATTTTAATTTATTTTTAACAAATAGTTGATAACGATTTTTGGTTGCTTTCATCTTCATTACCAATTTAATAAAATTATTAAAATAATTAATTTTCATACATTTGTGATTTTTGGTAGATTTTATTTTATGCATTAGGAAATTGTACAAGACGAATCACTTTAATATCAGCTTTATTAAAGTTACCATAAATACAATAACAAGTTCTCATTAGCTTGGCAACTCTGATTATGAGGGGAATTACAATTACATTTAGTAAAAAGATGCATAACCAAACTGAATGATAAGATGGGTGCTTCGAGACACCTTCAATTGAGTTAAAATAATACCGTAAAGCCCATAATTTTATACAATTTCAAACATTTCACAAACTTTTATTTTCGCCATGGGACATTTAAAAAAATTATTGAATATTACTCAGGTTTTTGACCTGTTATTAGGCCTAGGCCCTATTACATTTTAAGCAATCACTGTTATCAGTTGATTAGCTTATTTTTGGTCTAAGATAATGATGTTAGTTTTGAAAATTATAGTATTTGGACATCATGATGAACAATGTTAGGCCAAGATTCACCTACCTCTATGCATAGCATGATATATTTATAGGGTCGCGACCCTTCTGTCTACTAGTCACTAGGCATTAAAGTTTGTTTTCCTAGGCATAGGCCGATTTGGCAAGGCAAATTCCATAATTATATCCACCCATTGCCATGCATAATTCAAGCCCTTTCATTAGACTATGATCATTTATTGATCATTTATGAGAAAAATTGGATTCTTTGTCTTATTTCCATCGGTAGAAAATATTGTCATATCACAATACATCATGTACAGTATTAATTTTGCGAAATTAAGGGAACGCGAAAATAGGGGCTTTACAGTATTTACAATAAATGAGTTAAAAAACTAAATTTAATACCGTTGAACCTCCCTGTGTGGACACCTCCCGTTAGTGGACACCTCCCATATTGGACACTGATTCAAAGACCTGTTTGTTCTTCATATCTATTCAGTGCATTTGGTACCTCTCGTAAGCAGACACCTTCCATAAGTAGACGCAGAGACTTTTTATCTTAAAATTTAGATTTTTTGTATGCTAATTTACCTCCCATAATGACATCCTGAAAAAATGGGTGATTTTTCTGTCCAATGAATACAAATTTCTGTAAAAAAATGTCCTTATACTGGGATGGCTGAGAATCATATTACTGAAGTAATCTTTAAAATGATAAAAAATATTTTATACAATATTAACTGCGGAGTCTAGACATTTAAGGGGGCCATATGTGTTGAAAAGTCCGTGACAAAAGAGGCAAAAGGGCGTATACATAAATTTACAACTTTGGCCCTCTATCGGCTGAAATTCTCGTAAGTGGAAACGGGAGGTTCAACTGTAGACAAAAAAATTAATCATAAACTAACCATTTTCCCACTTTATCTTTGTCCCATTCCCTCTTCCATTCGCCTGTTGCGTTTTTATGTCGCGCCACTCGTTGTTCATCTATTTCATCTCTTTCCTTCTTCCAGGTTTCATACCTTTTTCTCTCTTTGCCAGTCATAGTTATATCAATGTTTCTTGATGGCTGAACAACAAAAAACAAAGAGTAAATATCTTGTACAATAGAACACAACTTCCTTTTATTTACTTTTAGTATTTTCCCCTGCTTATCTTTCCTCCATTGTTAGTGTTCATACCCGTCCAACTCGCTTCATAAATTCTAATAAGCTAATTGTGCCACGAATCTTGCATGTCCGTACTGGAGAGCATGCTTTCTCATTTACAGCGCCAACGCTTTGGAATTCTCTTTCTCCCAACATCCGTAAAATCAATTCTTTCCAACTTTTTCTTTCTGAGCCTAAAACGTTTCTTTTTCATTAACTTGCAACTTGTCTTTTACACCATTATCTCTTTGCACTGGTGGCAAGTTTCTTTTAACTTTAAAAGGCGCAGTATAAGTGTTAACAAATTATAATTATTATTATTATTTATTTAACATTGTAAGACTTGTTGCCTGAGGAAGACACAATATCCAGGATAATGGAAAAAAGAGGTGAGGTGTTATGGAATATTTCAGAATGAGGGGGCATGTTCTCAGTTTAACTAGCCAAAAAAGAAGATTTGTTAGTTGCCTGATATTACACCAGTTTGTTAATCTTTTATTCTTCAGGGAAAATTTTAGAGGTGCACACATATGTACTTTGACAATATGGTGGAGGAAGGGGATAGGGAGGGCAGAAAACTGGGTGTTCCCCATTAAATATGTCCCTGCCAAAACATGGTATGTCCGATCCTTCAAACAAAATGAAAGTTTTAACAGGCAACAATCGGATAACATAAGGTCTGGTAGAAGTGAAAACAAGTGAACATTTTAAATACATAAGTATAGTAAAAACATAAAAAGTAAAATCAAAATTAAATAAAAACAAAAAAAACCCCAAATTTTTAAAAAGTAATTACAGTCAAAATACAACATTTTGGAACTAGAAAATTTGACATTGAGATGGATTAAAATATGGATACTTGGCTTGGACAGGGACAGTTCAATTTAAATGGAGTTATGTTTTCCTAGTTAAATTTACCAAAATCAACCACCACCAACAAACCAATGTAAACATAAATAACTTTGACTCTCTCAAACCGAAATGTCCAGAAAATTGACCAAAATGGATAATCCTCAAAACCAAACAAAAAGAACAGTCTTAAGGGTGGTTGTTATTGGGAGCTGTACTGTATTTACATTGGTTTCATGATTTTGGTGCTTTAAAAGGCAACTCTTGGATTAAAATCTAAAAAACAGTTAGTTACCTAAACAGAGAAAATTTCATAACAATGAGATAATGCTGAAAAACATGTTGCATATTAGGTCCCAAATGAAAAGTGGGTCTACTGTACTACTCAAATTACACAGTGTTAAAGAATAAAGAGTTGTGCTTGAAAACCAAAATCACAATACAAATATAACACACATAATTACAAAGATCCACCAAATTTACATTAGAACAGGTAAATTTTTATGTGACCTGACCTTGATACATTTTTTAAACACAACCCTTTCAAATTACGCAATTTTCCTGATCTTTAGCATTGTGTAATATGAGTAATAGTCCCACTTAGAAAGTGTTTTACTTAATTTTTCACATTGTGTGAAATTTTGTCAGTTAGATCACAACTAATTATTCCATAGACGTATCAAGGACAAATCCTGGAGTACTCCCTTTAAAAGATGTCTGGCTTTGTGTAAACTTTGGTATTTCGGAGTGTCGGTTTTGGGAGATTCCGCTGTATTACTAATAAGTTTGATATCTGTTCTTGCACTTTGTTTTATATATACAAAAGAACCTCTAATTTATTTAGTGGTGTTGTAGTTTGGTGGTTAACATGCTTGCCTACGAATCAATAAGCCCTTGGTTCAATCCTGGCCAAGCTCTAAAATGATTCCCACGACAAACAACACCACTGCCTAAGACTCATAATGAGGTTACAAGCATGATACAGTAAATTCATCCTATAGTTGGCAAGTTGTCATGGTAACATGTCCAGGATTGTGATTTAGGGGATTAAATTCCAATTAAAAAAAAACCTGCTTGGATTATTAACAGGTCCATTTTATCCTCTGAGAGTCCTCACATACAGCCACTGCGCATCTATTTTTATTAGTACATTGTCATTTAAACCCCCAAAAAATGATTTTGGGTCAATTTTAGGGGTAGGGGAGGGCTTAAGCCTGTTAAGCCCCCTTAAATCTGCCACTGTTTACTGCTGCTGGATGTGATTAAAATATTTTTAAATGTATCCTGATTTTACATGTCGCTCATAAGAATAATTATGCCATCAATCACTGTACAAGTTTGTTTATAAATGATTAATATGTTCAATAAACTTCTGCATATTTAATCCAATGTTATCTTTATAAATAGCATGTCCTTAATCATAGCATAAATTTGAATTATGGGTCATTATTAGATCTAACCTAGATTTTATGGTTCTGTGTTTTACATATAATCGTTTGTTCCATACATAAAAGTAGAGGCTCCACTGTTGTAAGTTCTTGGATTTTGTTTCTAAATATTCCTCTTGTGAAGAGTTGAGATGCTAGCCATCATTAAAAACTGTTTGTTTTAAACTGATTTATCAGATTTAATACCTACTGTTTTAAAATAAAACAAGTCTTTGTTTTCCTAGTACAAGAAAAATTATTTTTCCTTAAACTGTTGTTGTTTAATGTTTTGTTTCACCATGTTACTTTATAGCTAATTATTTTATTTTGTCTTTTATTGTTTTGTTTTTAAATATGTGTTATTTTTATGGTTGACGAGAACTAATTTTGCTTAGTCATTGCTGGGATGGGAGGTACTAAAATATGGATACTTTTATTTATTTTATTCTACTGCAGTTAGTGCAGCCAGGGAGGCAATCTAATGTTATTAGGCCTACTGCAGTTCTGTAGTAACCAGTGCCATTGTGTTTTCTTTAGTGACTACATTAACACACAGGGTCACATCTTCGAATTTTGTTTTTCAGTAATTCTCTTTTAGCTCCTGAACCAATACAGTTGTAACTGAATTACTGCAGTAACTGAAACAGAAAAATTTTGTTTGGCATGGTCCCTAATACTGCTGTAACTGAATTAATGCAGTAACTGCAGCAGGATAATTTTGATATGGTTCCTAATACTGTGGTAACAGAATTACTGAAGTAACTGCAGCATAATAATTTTCACATGGTCCCTAATACTGTTGTAACTGAATTACTGCAGTAATTGCAGCAGGATAATTTTGAAATGGTCCCTAATACTGTTGTAACTTTATTACTGCAGTAACTGCAGCAGGGTAACTTTGGCATGGTCCTAAATGCAAGTAAAGCAAATGCTCTGTTATAGGCCCATGGGCTACTTAATGCACTTTTACTCATTACCTGTTGTCTATGCTGTCCTTTCTGTCTTGCCATTAACGACGTTGTATCTTCAAAATCTGAGCCTCCATAGCTATGCTGGGTTCGTCTGCTGCCGTGGTGCTTGGATGTGCTGTCACGTTGGTTCGGGTTTCGATGAGGCGAATCATCAACATAGCCCCTTGAAGGGTCGTCTAAGAAGCGAGTGCGACCAAACTGTGGAGGAGATACCACACCACCTTGCTGTTTCTGTTGAAATTTGTAAAAATGAACAGTTGATTAAATAATTTCAAGTATCATACTCAAATCATAATTACAAATAAATTTGCTTACATTGAACTTGCTTAAAGCTCATTCCAAACTATCAAACTGTATTTTACAAACTATTTTGATGTACCCATATATGGTAATGATATATCCATATATGATAATGATGTGATGTCATCATGACCATATATAGGCATATCAACATTTATTGTCAAATTTCTAAGTCAAATTTTCTCAAAGTTAAATTATTTTTCTGTTTAATTTCTTTGGATAGATCTCTAGAACAATTAGTTTTTACCTAACAGGTAAAATTTCACAATATTTCAACAGTGAGGCAATGCCGCAAAACATGTTTTAAAGCGAGTCCCAAATCAAAAGTGGGTCTACTATTCAAATTATAGAGTTCAAGAATACAAAAATTATAGATTTTGAAAAGGTTGTGCTTGAAAATGAAAACCACATTAAAAATATAACTCACATAAATGGAAAGATTAGTCAATTTCACATAAGAACACTATATTTTGTAATGTGATTTTTGAAAGTTTCAAAAACACTTTCAAAATCAGTAATTTTCCTATTCTTTAACATTATGTAATAAAGTTCAATTGTCCAGATATAAGTTGCCACTGGTAACTACCGGTAATGGTAAAATCCCAAAAGACATATTATATGGAGAACTAACACAAGGAAAAAAAACATGAGGAAGAACAAAACTTTGATTTAAAGACCTGGTGAAGAGAGATATCAAAGCAATAAACATTCCTGAACAAAGCTGGGAAAAATTTGCGGAAAATAGATGCGCTTGGATAAATGCTGTCTACACTGGGCTTCAAAAATATGTAGAACATGAAACTCAAGTTGTGACAGATAAAAGAGCAAAACGGAGGAAAAGGGACGGACGTCATGAACAAGCAGGTGTACATCTTTATCACAATTTTGGTAGAGCATGCAAGTCATGGATTGGTTTGTTTAGTCACAGCAAAAAAATGTACAAATATCCATAGTCAACTCTCGACTGACGGAGACCATGATGAAGCTACCACTAACCTGGTTTTCATATTGTTCTCTCATTGCCATAATTTCTGCCTCAACTCGATCTATATTCTCTTTTCTCCTTTCTGACCACTCCTCCTAAACACAAACATTAAAGAAATTTAAAAAAAATTAAACATAATAATTCAAATACTCATTTTTTGTTCCACTTCAAGAAAACAATTTTAATTATATTATTATATTAATTTTGAATTATAGTACAGAATCTACTGCAAGGAGAAAAAACAATTTTTTAATAAGAAAAATAAGGAATTTTACGTTGAATATTAAGTAGTTTGTAAGAATACACTTTTATTAATATTGCTCACATTAGCAGAGTTATATCCAAATGATTATTAATAAGGTACAAGGTAATTAATTTAGAACTTTTGTACTGAATTTAAATCACCACCACCATAAATTGATTATATACTATATATATTGTATTAACTCAATATATAGGCTACTTCTGATAATTGAAAGTCGCATAATGTAAATCTTCAAATAAATATGATGGCAATTATTAACATTTTGGAGGTTTGAGAGCGCTTATTACCTTTGAGAGTGCTTTTTTTAGAGTGGCGCTTATTAACAAAAAACTTTTTTGTTTCTTTCCCTTTCTTCATGTTACCTACCTCACATATCCTTGTGGATATATGCCTATACTACATAACATTATTGTATCAAACGCTTTTCTCAGTGTCACATTGTAAACGCTCTCAAATACGAGCCATGACCTTTATGCGAGAGTGACATTTAGCAGGGTAAAAAACTTTATCTGGTGCAGCGCTTATTGTACAGTGCCACTTACTTAAAAATTTCAATATGTCACCTTCCAATATCCGAAGTGTTTTGTTACTATGAGCAACTTATAAGTAATTTTTATTTTGGATTCTTTAATAAAGTGTAAAATTATCGATTGATTTATTGTTACTTTAGCCTTTTCAACAATAATTTAGTATTCTATTATAAGATATATAGATCATATTATTATTATTATATTATTAAAGGGGTGCCAGATAGATATATTTATATATATTTTTGCATGTATTATATATTTTTGGAATATAAATGGCATACAAAATATTGAACAGAAAAAGAAGACCTGAAAATAAAAGACTTTTATTAGTAATCAAAATAAAATAGTAATTTCCTGTGATGTTAAAATGAAAATTATACATAAATGATATATAACACATAAAATGATTTTACACATTCCATGCGCTGAAATGGATCAGACTCCATTCAAAATGCTGTTAGATTTTTTATTATGAAGATAAACAGAAAATAATGATTATGTTATAACAGTATATAGAGTAAAATCTTCCAAAACCAACCAACATTCATGAGTTTCATTTAGACTGTTAATAGGTGGTTGGGATTAATTATGTGTGGAGGAATCAAGTCCATGTTTTGGGGTTAATAGGGTTAACCTACTTAACTGTGGAATGTAGAGTCCTATGAATTCTATAGATCAAAGACTAATATAGTCTGGTTTTGCATCAACCGCCAGTTTCAAGTTCAAATTAGAGCCAAGTTTAGCCAGGTTTGTACTGTTTTCATAATTTTTCAAAAAATCTGATTTAGCGTGAATATATGGTTTTCTGGGTGGTTGGTTTTGAAAGAACTAACTATATAAGTTTATATTTTTAGAAAAAATAAATTATTAATATAATGAGGTTAAATAACAGTGCATTCTCTTGCAGGCATATTTAACTACATACATTTAAAATATATATTATACATTTCAAATGTTTAATATGTACTGTTTTTTTACCAGTAAAAGGCATTCCGATGTTCATCCACACAGACAGCAATAACATTTAATATTTTAAGTTCTGAACTTATTACAATCCACATCAAACGTTATTACGTATATTATATAAGACTCATAGCCATTTCCTATGCTCCTGATGGAAAGTATATAGTGAAATAAAATATTGAGTCCTATTTAAAATATATATTATTATACATTTTTAATGTACAATATGTACCGTTTCCAACCAGTATAAGGCATTCAGATATTCATTCACACAGACAGCAATAAAATTTAATATTTAAAGTTATGAACTTATTACAATCCACATCAAATGTTACTATATATTATATTAGACTTGGAGCCATCTTCTAAAAATGGAGGTACGTCTGATAGAAAAAGTCTATTGAGTCCATCATTTGTGCATTTCTATTTATTTATTTAGAGTGGTGCTGTAGCTTGGTGGTTAACATGCTTGACTTCTAATCCAGAAGTTCCGGGTTCGAACCTGGCTTTCACACTAGATTATTTCCCATAACCTAACAACACCACTACCTAAAGCTGGACACTAACTGCGTTGTGCGATGGTCGCACAACTAAACCGTTGCTCCCTGTGTGTGTCCAGACGCAACCACACACACTCGTAGGCTGATGTTTTTGTTAGTGATTCAACAGAGAAATCACTCAAAAAAAAACCTGTCTGTCGACGAATACAAAACTGTCATCACGTCTGGAAACCACACACAGGGAGCAAAGTTTAGTCATGCCATTGTCGTACGACCGTTGCACGACACAGTCAGTGCCCACCTTAAGCCTCATAATGAGACTTGGTTTAGAATGACATAGATTTCATCCTGTAAATGGCAATAAAACTTGTTGGATGTGCCCCAAAATAAAATTGATTCCCTTTACTAATATTTTATTGCCTATTTGATCTAGAACATTAATAATTATCATGAGTGGCGCTGTAGCTTGGTGGTTTACAGGATTGGCTTCAAATCCTCAGGTCACAGGTTCAATCTTAAATGCACACTAGGTTCCTTCCCACGACCTATCAACGCCACTTCCTAAGCCTCATAATGAGATTTGGTTTAGTAAGCTGACGTAGATCTCATTGTGGCAAAAAAAGTCGTCGTTGGATGTGACCCTAAATAAAATTTATCCTGCTCTACTAAAATCTTATTGTCTATATGATCTATAACATTAAATAATTATGAGTGCCACTGTGACTTGGTGGATAACATGCTTGCCTTCCAATCCCGAGGTCCTGTGTTCGAACCTAACTGCACACTAGGTTCTTTCCCACGACCTATCA
>JAOTQE010051884.1:4314-20860 GCA_025631205.1 Nesometra sesokonis
GCCTACGAGGAAAACTGTTTTTTTTTGTTCGTCAAAATCCACCCCAGGTTCGAGCACCCCCCCCCCCCCACTCCCCTTCGCCAAATACTGGATGCGCCCCTGACATTGACCCAAAAAGTTATACCGAATCCAATACCGAAAAGTTGCTCTATGAATCTATCAATCCATGTTTCAGGTTTAGATGCAAGTGTGATGGCTATAAGAACTAACATTGCATGGATCATTCAGGCCATAGATTCACATAAAACTTTTCATAATTAATAATGTATATGCTTACCCATGCCTCTTGGTATAGAGTATGAATCCAACAGCACACAGCACACATACCATGTTCAGGATACCAATGAGTAATGAGATAATAGAAACTGCTGTTTCACCTAATTACAAAACGAACATTTATTAGTATCTTTTTTCGACATACAGTTCTTTCCATATTCTTTTAACTTGGTTTATCTAAAAAACATACAGTTTAAACATTCAACCTTCGTTAACATTTTAGATATATAATTAAGAAATATCCATAGAATACAAATGACACTGCTTATTCACAGTATACCGATAACCAATTTTTAAATGCAGTTTTCTCAAACTTACATTCTCAATGTTCGAACTTTGATTGTCTATACCTTTGCAAATAAACATTGTATGAAACCATTTTTTTGTAATTTAAGAGATACTAATGAGTAGTTTAATAATTCATTTTAAAAAAACTCAATTTTTCGACTTATACCTCCTTTGCATTGGCTCTGCCACATATTCGTACTTTCACTATTTTGTTATTGTCCTACACGAGCTTTGTCATGATCATACAAACACTTTGTTTTACTAAAGAGTATAACGAATTAAATTAAGCTATAATGGATTTTCGTACACTAGAAATTGTATTTGTTTTCTAAAGGAGCAGAAACTTTTGACAGCTTACGAAAAGTTCACCATTTAAAAAACAAATCTTACTTTTATTCTCTCAAGTGTCCGCCGGAGTTGGACTCTTACGAAAGGTACCAAATGTACAGATTAGATATAAAAAAAGAAACCGGCTTTATGTCTGTTATGAGATGATTCCACTTACGAAAGGTATCCGAACAGGGAGGCTAAACTGTACTTTACAAGATAAGGCAACAATTTGCATTATTGCAAAGAGGAACATAAAGATACATTTTCATTCATGTAGGCAGGCTTACATGTGCATTCATGAATAGTGTTTGGGAAGTCTTTATTTTGAAAATGAGGTACGTTCTTCAAAGTGTTGATCTGTAAGCCAGAACCCCAAAGAAAGCAATTACTTTTGGCGCGAATGACGTTCTATAATATTGAGTGACGTTTCGCATTCTACTGAGCGTTTTGATTCACATTCATGTTCGATATAACCTGGCGTTGATGGCGCTATTCAAATCTTTTCAGTACTATGAACAGGTAGGGTAACCAGAGACATGTAGCAAGCATTAAATGAGCCATGCTGCTGCTCATGAAACTTCCGGGAGACGGTGACTCTTCAACCGAAACGTAAGGACGGTAGCGATTTGGTCGAAATGGGGACAAACTATCTCAACCGTTCAGTGCATAACATGATTACCACCAGTTCATTCGATAGGTCACTAGACACTACCGTATACCATACATGTTTTTATTTTTTTTTCACTATAAAAAATATTGTAACTGTCCAAAATTGGAAAGGATCCATTATTAAAATTATTATTATTATTATACTTTTTTTAACCGGTTCAAAATTAATGTAGTTTTAAACCGCGAGAAACCGGATGGTCCTGCCGTCGACGATAATTTAGCGTTTAATCCTTGCTCACAACCAAAGGTTTTATTATTATTATAGGGCCAATTTAAAATTGATTATAACATTTTATATTTTTAAAACTTGGATAGTGTTACGGGTTCGTCTGGTTAGGTTTGCTTTATATTAACACAATAAATGAGACTTTGACAACTGAAAGTATTCTCACATGGTTCGTCGTCCATATTTATTTTATCTCTCTTTCAACTATAGAGGGCGCACTGCCCATCACAATAGTACAAAGAATACTTACGAGGTTCTATAATAACCGTTGGATGAGCCACGTCCATGTACTCTTCTTTCGTTATATCATCTGAAAAAAACGAAGCTTCCTGTTTTATCTCCATCAGGCTCAGGGGCGGAACCAAAGCCCCCCCCCCCCCACCCCCTACCCATCCCCATGACTTGGCAGAATAATATTTGCAGTCAACAACAAAATGTACACTTTACTTAAAAGTAAAAACATAGCGCATCTGTAGAGACAAATTTTCTTCGGCCCTAGGCGGGCCCTGGACCCACACCTTTTATACACCTATTGACGTCAGTTAACTGTTAAAATCACACGCTTTGCCGGATTAGCATCGTGTCCCCACTTTCCGTCTTTGTTAGGCGTAAAAACAATATGATTCCCCAAAAAACGTTTTTGAAAATTATGTCGGTCGTACAAGTTGGTTTCTGTTAGTTTTATGTTACTCTGTTACTCCAATATCTGTGTATAACATATGCCGTCGTTCCTAGAACATGGTGTTATTTACGCCTACTCCAATAGTATAGTTTCATTTTCAGTCATATCCTAATAACATTATATTACTTTATGTATTTTTAATCAAAGCGTCCAAATCGCTTTAGTGAAGTTAGAACAGTGTTAATTATGAGTAATTTAAACAAAAATGTTATGTAGAATTATCGTAAATGTAATGTAGTATAGATGCACTTTTGATCACAAGTTTAACTATGATGGCGTTCTGCATCGAAAGGTTCCCGTCAGAACGCCCGTGACGTATCAATTTAATACTGATAGATTGGTATTCGGTGGAGATCATGATTGGAAACTAAATCCCAATTGAATTTTGTAATTTGTCAAATAGGGTTAAAACTTAATGAACGATTGCTTGACAAGTGGAATACGATGTAATGGGATAACGGATTAACGGATAACGGATCTAGCAATGTTATTTGTCGATGTTTTGTATCTGCCGTTCGAGATTAATCTCCCATTACTCTTGTGAGGTTTCAGTATACATTAAAACATTAAGTTGTCTCAAGTTGAAACTTAAGACTGTAAGAAAACGTGTTTTTTTTTTTATAAAGAAATGTGTTTGATGCATCAGAGGTGGCGGAACGTTTTTCGATCGGTTGGGGGCGATGAGTGGGGCGAGTTTTAATGCTTATCTAATTCCACCCCTCCCTCCACAGAGCTAAACGAACGGGGCATGTTCAACCCGATCAGAGTTTTTTTTTTTTTATTTAAAGCTAGCTATCGCCTATTTGTGCTATTCTTGCCCTCTTTTCTTTTGAAGTGCCAACAGAATATTTTATAGACCACATTTGCATGCTATAATTGACGAATGTTCGTGCACATATAGATAGTAGGGAGGTGCTCGGGCACCGTGGTAAATCATAACAAAAACATAATAGTCAATCTAATTTTGTAGACGATGTAAAATTTCAGGGGGGCTGTCCCCCTGGGTTATCATTGGGGCGTCCACACGTTCACACTAACAAAAAAAATACACAAATGTTTATAGATCTCGCCCTCAACCGCCACCACCTCCGAAGAATTATTTTTGGATGGGGAAAGAATAATTTAGGAACTGCCGAAACAGCGTTAAACGGTAGTATCGAACATCCGGTCAACGCACCAATGATACCATCAACACGATATAGTGTTTAAAATTTAATATAAAACAAAATTCAACTGAATGGGCCAGGAACGAAACATCCCCATGTCTGGCGTTGACGTATGTGTGTGTGTGGGAGGAGGGGGTGTGGGGGTGGTGTTTGAATGGTACAATTAAAAACAGTCATCCTATTGCACGTCGAATGTCCTATCACCTTTTAAATAAATTATGACGTTGGTGGCGCTAACTGAAAAAAAAATTAAAAATAGTTGCTTAGATAAAACTCACCGTATATTATACTGACGTCATCAAGTGCAACCTGTCCATTTCCTTTAAATATCACTTCAAACATAATCTAAAAATAAATAAAGTTTACCAGTGATACCACGCAAGGGCACGGAAAACTGCAAGCGTCTCTCAACGCGTAGGTGCGTGGAGAGACGCAAAACGCGCGCGTACAGTTAACAAATAGGATCGTCCATAGTGTATGTCTTCACGCGCGTCTCCATGTACGCTCGCGTAAGTTTGTTTATTTTCGTAGTGTCACTCACAAATTATGAAATGATGCATCGAAATTGACGTTACAGGATATACGATTACCTATTTTGTACATTTAGTGAACAGGTTTAATTTGTCATAGTAATAGTTATTGAACTAAAAAAAAGATAGTCTGTGGAAGGAACGGAAATACTAATGCTCCTCGAGAAATCGTTTTTTACGTCATAATTCCCAGGAGAAATAGAAGATAATAGTGATAATGAAAATTGGTTTCTCTTATTTTTAGGTATGTTCTAAGAGTGGTTCCCGTTCTTAGACTTATCTAAAATCATAATTTTATACTTTGAATATTTTCGAAAATATTCCATATAGAAGAAAAAACCTTAGTTTAGAGTTCAGTAGCATAGTTGTGTTTATATATTTCTCAGGTATCGCCACAAAATTTCGAAAATCCTAAAATCAGTATTGGTGTCTTCAAATATAGCAAAATATAAGCTGTAAGCTACACTTTAAATGACATTCATTGGATAAGTAGGGCCTAGATCTAAAGGTATGAACATTTGAAATTTTCATGTATGGAATCACGGTTCTGAGAAAATCACACATAAAGCAATCTAAAAACTATTAAAATATCATAAAGCTTAGAAATCTGCATGAAAGGCACTTTCCTGCAGGTTGAAGAAGTATCCATATTTGATTAAAATTAAACTTCTCAAATTTGATTTCAGACCTATTTTGGTGATTATCTCAATTTGATCTCACCTACAATGCGACTCATTTTTGGTGAGACCTCACATTTATACTATATTGTAACTTACTTGGAACATAGTTTCTGAATGCAACATCACACTAGATCTTGTCCACTGGTTATGTGTGTTAGTACATGGACGTCTCCATGATGCTATTGTGTGGTTTTCTGTCCTTATATTGTTTACGTGAATTCTTAACTCACAATCTAAACTCTTTTCAACCTCAATTAAATAGTAAAATTCTAAAGTAAAAAAGTCTTGTCTGTGTGTCTCCCATGGAGACTTCAACTGGGCTGTAAATGCGTTTTTGTTGGCCTTATTCGATGTGTGAATTACGTGCATGAAATATCCTAAAGCAAATAATAAAAGAATGCCATTAACTGAAAAGTATCTTATGAACAACATTGACAAACGCATCGAAAATATAATCGCTATCATCATTAACATCATCATCATTATCATCATCATCATCATCATCATCGTTGTCGTTGTCGTCATCATCGTCGTCGTCGTCATCTTCGTCATTGTCGTCGTCATTATAATCATCATCATCCTCATAATCATCATCATCAACAACAACACACCATTTACCATCAAAATAGTCATTGTCATATCATCATTCATGGAATTGATTCTGTTTCGTACCGAAATATCTGCTTAAGATCAAGTTTTAGAATGGCCAATGCCAATGCAATCAAGACATAATTGTTAATATCTAGACTTACTAATTTTAAACACGTGTATTCTAAGCGTGTATTTAATTACTATTAATTTACCAATTAATATATTAAACATTATTCAAGATATTTATTTTAAACTTTACGATTCACATCTACAGCCTAGACCTCAACCATCCAGGCCTTGTTTGTAATTCTCTGCGAAATTATTTTAAAAATTTCAGACAACTTTATGAGAAATCTGCAGTTATGAAATATCAATGAGTTTGATTATTCTTCTGGCAAAAGTTGTCTAATGATCCAAATGACTTTCTAGGCACGTTCCAGCCACTGACTTCTGGTGATTGACTCGTGTGGAACATAGCAATTCCGTTCGAGCTTAACTACAGCCTTGCTGTCAATTCTCTTTGAAGAAAAAAAGTGTGGCGAAAAGAGTGAAGAGAGAGTTATTGTCGTTAGCCGTTCACGTATATTCAGTTGAGGGTATACGGTATTATTTTAGTTTAACAATGTAGGCCTATAAACTTGGCCATTATGCATTATATCAGGCCTCGATCGCTACAAAATGAGTCTTATGGTAGGCAAATCCAAAATTAAACTATTGGTGTCTTTAGATAGAGTAAAATGTAAGGTGTAATCTACAATTTAAATATTCATTGGATAAGTCGATTCAAAGATATGTGCATTTTATGATTTGGTGTATGGAAACAGTTCCGACAAAAACTACCCATAATAAATGAGGTTATAAATCTTAGAAAACATACATCGCCTAGATGACACTTTCCTGCATGAAAAAAAAAGACCTAAAAAGTATATTATATTGAAACAATTTACCGAAGTATTCATAATTGATTACAACTAGAGATTTCTTTTTAAAAAAATTACTTCAGACATATTTTGGTGATTATCTCAATTAGATCTCACTTTTGAAGTGACTCATTTTGTGGTGAGACCTCACAAATGTGAGCAACCAGTTAGAAAACTTGAAAAAGTTAAATCAGGATGCCTCGTATCAAATGAACTATACTTTCTATTTTACGTCACATCATTTCTCTTACAACCTTTTGCTATACTACCATCCTTCTTTCCCAACTATCTGATTTACCCTTTCCTTTTCATCACATCATTTTGCTCGCCTACATCTTGAACCCATTTTTTTTACTCCGGTTGAACGACTCATAACTGGGTACACCGGTTAAAAAAATTGTCGTCCCTTCCATAAATGAATATGACTGATCTGTCTATATTTTCTATCTCGTTCGATTAATTATACAGTGCTAGTCACTTGTCAATGACCGTATTTAAAATCCTATTATAGTTAGGACAGGAAAACAAGATGTACGGTGATCACTGTCATGTCCGAACGATGATGTGTTTGAAAGGTCAATCCTGCCAGTTGACGGTAGCAGATTTATAAATAGTGTACTTGATTACATATTTAGTTTGTTATATAAAACACTATAACAAGCAACTACCCCGGCTTCTGGATACTCGGCTAATAGATGTATTAGTGAGGTTTCGCAAACTTACGAACTACGAAAACGAAAACAGATACGTCACACTCCAATTTTTTTAAAGTTCCTAAATGTGTTATAAAATATATCAAATTTTCTACCTATGAATTGTTGATGATCGTCGTAAAATACTGACCAACTGTCACAGATATTTAAGATGTTCTATTCAAATGTTACAAGAATGTATGACGTATTCGTTTTCGTATTCGTATTTCTTAAATCTGCGAAACCTCACTAAATGTCACCCAAAGATGACCAAAAAGTCATAACCATTAATTTTGAAATTAACCTGCTCATATTAAAGTAACATCAAAGTTACGAACTTCAGAAAAGACATTATTGTATTTAAAATTTGTTTAATAAGACTTTCACACTGAAAAATTACTAACAGTTTAGAGGCCTTCAGCCTGTTTTTGGATTTTTGTTAAATTTTAAGCATTATATTGTTGCAAAGTAGGGGTAAATATTATTTTTTAATATTCTAATTTATCATAATTTATTTCTTCAAAATAAGCAAGTTATTTTTAAAATCAATTTGTTGTCATTTTTTCAGGTGAAAATACATCTTTAAACTATACCATAAACCTAGGCCTATGAAATTGGACATGCACTGCACACCATACACTTTTGTATTTCGTCATATCACCAAATAGATTATAATTAAAAACCTTCTGAATAAAATATATCTATACTGAAACCTAGACCTGTCAAAAACAAATAATTATAAAAGCATCTGAGTGAGTTAACAAGATTTTCTTAAGCCAATGTATATTGAAGAATTTTATTAAACAGAAGCTGACTTCAATTTTCTTACTAACACTAAGCAGTCTACCGATTATCCTCAATATTGGGAACAACTCGTTAAATTCACTCGTTAAATTGTATGGGAATCGGTCGTGTCTTATTGTGACTAATCAAACAATTAAAAATGTATTTAATAATCGACAACGCCTAATTACCGTTTCCTGTAGTATGGTCGCCTGTTGGCGGGTTGTCAACCCCCTCCATGAAGAGATTCGTCGATTTTGTTCGCTTCCAACCGAAGTTATTTTTTGCTTTACTGTATCCACATGCTTCTTTCGATTCAAAATCGCAGTATACATATTGAGCTGTTAGAAATTGAAATAAATACAAAATAAATAAAGCTAATTAAGTGCGTAAACTAGGTTTAATAATTCCGGTTCACCAACAGCAACTTAACTGGATTGGACAAGTCATTAGAAAGGAGAATAAGGATCCAACAAAAATACTTTCCATATAACACACAATAAACGACGAGGTCGGAAAATACCATCAGAGTTTTTCAAAGAAGAAAACTTGCTAGTGGCAACTTCAATTATTAGTTGTGACCTAACTGAGAAAATTTCACAACATTGGACACAATGAAACATCTTGAAGAAAAAGACTTTCCAAAGTTGGTCTTAAATAAAAAAAGGAGTCTACTACTCATATTACACAATACTAAATAATAGAAAAATTTCCGATTTTAACAGGGTTGTGTTTAAAAACCGTATTGGTAATGTGATTTTGGTTTTCAAGCACAACCCTTTCAAAATTTTTAATTTTCCTATTCTTTAACACTGTGTAATTTGAGTAGTTGACAACAGGTGTTTCGTCATTATCGCATTATCATAATTAATGTTGTAAAACTTCAACTGTTAGGTCACAACTATGCCAAATTGTTCTATAGATTTAACCATAGAAATTTTAAAGCAGGAGCTGCCCTTTAAAAACTAGCATCCCTCTTGGAAACTAACAAGGAAGTATATACTGTACACTAGTCTATTCCAAAGAACAAATGTATTTTAATTCAATATTTGGACATCGATTATCATCACCAAGTATATTTCATATCTATTTCTGATAACACATTCTTGTAGAAAAGGTTCTTGAAAGGTCGATAGCTCGTTTGATGTCTAATGTTTTATTTACATTGAACAAATAATTGTTTTTTTAACTAGTTTCTCTTGTCAACAAGTGATCGATAGCTCAGTGGGTAGAGCATCATACATTTAATTAGGGAGTCAATAGCTCAAGCAGCTTACAAGGTTATTAAAGAGTAATAATGTTTGGAAATATTCGAGATCCCTCACTCTTGACCTTTCGTACTCAATCTTTAAAAGAAGATGTATTATTGACTTTATCAGATGGCTACTCCTAGAGATCTCTTCAACCAAGCCAATTACACTGTTTATCACAACACGTTGTGCTGAAATATACTCATCCAAAACACTTCACAATGTTTTGAAAATGTATTTGGCCTATGCCAATTAGGCCTTCTGTTTACAGTTGGATCATTGAATGTACGTACGTACAGGTGGCAGGAAATATATTGGCTATCATACTATTTATATATTTTGAATGAAATAAAAATAACCGCGACAGAGACTAGACAGAACACAGGCTTCCCATCCATACTCATCGTGAGCAACATGCATCATACATTTAATAATCTTCAAATGGAATGGATAATATTACGGAGCGCTTTTTTATTATATATTTAAAATCAGTCAGCAGCCATCCTCTTCACAATAATTAGGCAATACATAATAAAAAAATAATAATGTAGGCTTTTATATAACCCTATATGCAATTAAACCTTAGAGTGCTCTCCGGTTTATTACCGTAATCATTGGCACGACGTCCCTTCTACAAGATCGAACCTCCTAGGTACCCACTACACTACACCACTCCTGGGTGGGTATAAGCAACTATAGATGGAATGCCTTGATCAAGGGCACAAACGCGTGGAGATCCTCGGACTTGGAAGCCAAAATTCTTACCGCTATGTCACACACTTCCACTCTGTAACTTCTGGGATGCCCTAAGATAAATGTCAAGTTAATGGCAACATTTTTGTGTTGGCTTAAATAGATGGTAGTCAATAAACCCTGGAGATATTTGATATTGTTATTTGGCTCCAATACATCGTCACTCTCATTGCGTTTTGGCTGGTGTGTCGAGAAACAGCTCAAAGCGCATTGTCTTTCGAATGAGACATAAAGTTCCAGGAGAAAGGGGGGGGGGGCGCACTTTCCCAGTCCGGTTGGGCGTGGTTGTTGAGTTTTTTCTGACGAGCAAAAAAAAGGTTATATCCCTATTTTGTTGCTCTGGTACCGTATTTTTAGCCGTATGTTTGGTTCTTGGGTACATGTTTGACCCGGCGTACCTAATATAAGGGGGGGGGGAGGGAGCGCAACTACGTTTTGACGATAAAAAGTGGGGTGGGGGGGCGCCGGTTGCGTTGGTCCCGGTGTTTCATGGACATGTTAAAACAATAGGATCCTTTGAAAAAAAGTGTACTGCCCAAATTCCAAAACCAGACGGACTCCATTGGAAACAGGTTTTCGGTATCATTGACATATTGCAAATTGTGTGTTTTATATTATTGGTAATTTTCCTAGTTCTGTGGAGCTGCAGAATTTAATTCTAAGTAGACACATTCGACTATGATCCACCTGTAGGCATTGCCTTGTTATTGGATCAAACTAAACTACATCGGGCTTAGCTCGGTCACTTTAGTTGACAGGCCATTAAACCTTTTTTATAATAATTCAAAATAAATCCGACCCATCGAACTCAGGAGTATAAAAACAAGGGCTTGAATTACATGCAACTCATGGCGAAGACCATCGCCAGCAATTTATGAAAGTTGAAAGATTTTTTTTTTTGTGAATCCATGATCGATCCCCCAACCCTCAACACGAGTAAACCTCTTGTTACGTTCATTCGAGTACTTTTATTTCGATATTAGGTCTATACTTGCTTGGATGTCTGGAATAGTAAAGCCTCACATATAATTTAAGTAATATATTCAATTACTTTAAGTCGCAAACACTAATCTGTATTACTACTTTTACAGTACTATGATGCACCCGCCCGCTCCTCCCACCACCATGCCTAATATGTGACCATGCTGCATGATTTATTATTTACGGCTAGATGGTGAACTTCCACAGAAAACATAGCCCCAAAGTGCAGTTCCATGTAACCATCTACTACTCCTGAATCCAACCAATCAAATCGTGTTACGTTCTAACGCTGTTGCTACGTCGAAATTGCGCCCCAACCTTCCACCGAAACAAAAAGAGATTTTTCTAATTTATCCATAAAAAAAGTAAAATTAATCCAAATATAAAGACATTGACAACATAAAATATGTGTAAAATCTGTAAATAATTTGAATAACAACAGAATAAAAATACGATAATTGTAAAACAGTTATTATTATTTAATTTAAATGTTTGTGACGAAGGCTGAGAAATCTAAATAGGCCTAGTAGACGCCTACATGGGAATGCAATTCTACAATGTTAAGTTCACTATCTAGCCGTAATAAATATATCTATGCAATGCTGTTACAATGGTCCTGTCAAGGGGTCCTGTCAAGGTGAACCATTAACAAGGTTTATGCAGTAATTGAATTAATTACTTTTGTGTTTAGAGCCGGAAAAAGTAGTTTCGACGGAGCATGAACTGATTGAATGTCATCTCAACTAGTTTCAAACATTGCACGTGGGATGCAAATAGGTTGATGCACCTGTTTTACTCCTGACTCATTTCATAACCATGTACAACAAATATTTATCAGCAAATTATCGTCTTCTATTCTAAAATCTATATGTGGCAGAGCCAAACCAAATGAGACATAAGTCGCAAATGCTTATTTTTCACAATAGGCCGAAATTTAAAAATGGTCAAATTTTTCAAATTATATTTTATTTAAAAAATATACAGTTCATACATTCAACTTTCATTCTACCTTAACAATTTTCAGATATATGATCAAAAACTGTTTTAAAAATGCAACTTAAGATGTCCTTGCTTAGTCAATGTCTACTGATAAACAATTTTCAAATGCAATTTTCTCAAAACTTACATTTTAAATGTTTAAACTTTGATTGTTCATAACTTCGCAAAGAAACATCGTATGAAACTGGTTTTTGTTGCATGTTAAAGATAATAACGTGCAGTTTTAATATCCATAAAAAACTCAATTTTCAATTTTCCGACTTATGTATCATTTAGCTTGGCTCTGCCACATGTAAGTTCCTACTATTCTGTACCCTTTTATAAAAAAAATACGTGTTATGAATTTGTTAGATCCAGAACTTGCATCGCGAACTCATGATGCGTACCTATGTATGAATGCGTCGATCAGTATTTGCCAGTAAACTTACCCGCTCGGCCATGAGGTACTCTCAGCTAACAGCTGTCTCTAATTCGTAAACTCAGCCACCGAGAAGGTTATTTTTTAAGTTAGTGCATGTTTATTGGTCCCAAAGCTCCGCTCGGCTCCATTAATTGACTACACGCACATCCGTCTTGACAAATGTTCCGTAATATTTTTATGCGATTTAATCAGATTTTCCAGACTTTTCTTGGTAGTTATTTTACTGAATTATTCTCCCTTTGTCGTGCATACTATTTCAACACTACTGATTCTTATCGCTGGTCCACCACTGTAGTGGACCGACAGAAAGATCGACTGACCAACTAAGAAACTGAGTGGTTGAAAGACATTGCTAGAAACTGTCTGCTAAATTAAAACTATCACATCTTGAATGAATTACACAGTTTAGTGAGGTTTTGCAATTTTTCGAAATTTGATAACAAAAACAGACCCGTCACACTTCAATTTTTGAAAGTTGCTAAATATGTTCAACAATATATCAAATTGTTGATACAGTAATCGTCGTAAATACTGACAAACTGTGACAGATATTTAAGGCGTTCAATTTAAACGTTTATTACGTATCCGTTTTCGTTGTCTTTCGTGTAGCTGCGAAACGTATATGAGGCGTGGCACGGCAAAACCATCAAGTTGTAGGAAAATTGAAAATTAAAAAATTAAAACCATATTATACTTTTCGCAAGGTTTAAAATGAGGGGTCAATTATCAAAATCAGACGTCTAAAACTGAAGTTATTTAACAAAATATACACAAATTTCCTTTGTATTTGTTTATATTTTCTTTTGTTTATTTGCTTATTTCTCAATAACTTCCTGTGCGACAACTTGGTGGGTTTGCCATGATTCGCCTCATATTAAGCGTAATGGGGACCGAACAAACAACCGACGGATAGTTGCGATGTATTGCGTGAAGTGCGTTGCCTTGACGCATCAAAAATAAAGTTTTAAAATGAGAGGTTGGCGTCTACCAATTGCCCTAAGCCCAGGGCTGCCACAGTCAAATGTTTGCTCATGAAAGCCCCTATTTGTTAAGCCTATTTCTGAAAGTCTGTCATCAGTATTTTTGTCTTGGTTGTCAGAATAGGAGTGTGATCGTAGAGCAAATAATCTGTTTCCTCCTGCGTGGTTTGATTGACATTTTGACAATGCGCCTTCATGAAATGAAAATTATATTATTACATATTATTACATATAATTATAATCCTTGATTTTTTTCCCAAGAACAAACATAAACATAAGTATTATTATTATTATTATTATTATTACTATTATTATTATTACATAAATAAAATATTTAGTTAAATTAAAACGAGAACATACTATTTAAAACAAACATATAAACATCAACCTAACAACCATTTTACAATAATGATAGGCCTAATATACAATTTTTATTTTAAAATGTAATAATAATATAACAAACAACAAATATGAACAACTGATGAACGGTTTAAAATATCATCATCATTATCATGATTATCATCATCATCCTCATCATTATCATAAAAATTAATTATTTAATTTTACATTTATTACTTTAAATCACTATTCTTTGATGTCATATATTTTCCACATGAAAAGATAACAAACTGTAATTTTTAGAGTAGTTCTTAAAATTATAACTCTTTGGGACGAGTGGGTATAACACGGTATAGTTAATGACACTTGTTATTATTAAGCTTCTACTACAGAAACTTTGCAAATCCGAAGCTTAATATTCTTAGAATTGATATATAAATGTAATTTGTTAATTCTCTTCAGGTTTTAAATATTCATTAATATATTTCTTAATAACATTCCTTAACACCGCGCATCATCTACAACCAAAAATTATTGATTGCATTTTCGAAAACTTAATAACTAATAAATTCGCTTTGAAAATTACCGGCTTGAGTTTTCAGCCACTTTGGAAATAAATATTAATAACCTGACATTTTTAAATCCGACACACGCCTTAGAAATCATAAAGACGAGATACAGTAAATGTCATAGTAAGTCCCTGGATAAGATGACTTTTTTATTTCTTGCGCGATATGGAATTATGGTTATGCAATTACATTAATGGTAACTCATTCTAAGATCTAGGCTAGATAGAAAATATAAATCACTTATTAATTAATTGTTCCATAAAAAAAAACTATAAATTATAAATTAAAAATATCGATAACACAACCCACGCCAATCGCTGTTCGTAATGTCACGTTAGTATTCACCAATTTAGGAAATAGTTTAAAGTTTGTTTGTTTTTTTTATAAAAGAAACTTACCTTGTGAACGGTGAACTCCAGTGGCGGATATAGTAAAAAGAAAAAGGCAGCTCCGTAAGTCAAATGCCATTTTAAAGACAGAGCGCTTGTTGTGAACACGCTTCCGGGGTAATCTTGTCGTAAATGGTTGATCGCTTGGCGTACTAGAAGTTGAGAGAACATTTTCAATTTTTGAGTCATTGATTCTTAGTCATCAATAAGGAATTGACCTATGCCCCTGTGAACAGAAACAAATACAACTATAAATTGAAACTGTTAAATTTTATTCTAACAGCAGATCATATCACAGAATTCAGAATTAAGATTTCTTATGCAACTTTTATGCAAGTACAGTTCGTGTTACGTTAAAAGTTTTAAATCATTGATTTATATAAAAACGCACTCCAGATTGTTTTTTTTTCTACATAATTTTGCAATTAGATAAAGCATTACAATAAGTTAAATACATTGATCTATGTATCAGAACCATATTTATTTAATTCTAAAATCCTCATTCTCTACAGTTACCTCAATAACTCAATCCCATTTAAGGATCTCCTTAGACGCCCATTCACCTTAGTATCCTTGATTTAGTCCCATTAATGCCGTTTGAAGATACTTAGTACTATTTACCTGTTTGAGCTCCTACGTTGTAAAACACGCCCTTCTGCAACCATCGGCATCTTCAAAACGCCACTCAAGTTTTTTTTTGGCTCTACATATTGCTTTGTTTTATTTCAGTTCATTCTGCATTCAATAGGTTTACCGAATCTTTCAACAATCTATTAACTTTATAATATTTGGAGGTCAACATCACAGCGCAAAACACAGTTTGTTCAATGGATCATTTCCTAAACTAGAGAAAAGATACATAAATCAATTTGAGTGTTCCATACAGTAACTAAGGCAGGCAGCCTGTCTACTAAATAAAATTAAACAGATCACTGCAAAATATTAATATCCTTAACATTTTATAAATTAAACCCTTTGATGGTTTGCATGATGAAATATCAATAAATAGATAAAGATTACAGTGCACCATGTTTGTAGCTGAAACAAACTGTTGATATTTTCGACGTTTCGGTCAGCATACTTCGATCTTTCTTTTACCTCACAATCTCACCATTGAATACGATCGGAGTATAGCATTTCACTTCAGAACTGCACACGTGGTGTACCGCAAACTGCATGTATCTTTGCTAAATTCTGAGTTTACAAATTCTGAAAGGCCCACTGATAAACTTTAAGTAAGAATGTATAATTCAATGAGATACATGCCATCATGACAAGATTCACTATTTCCACATAAATTAAGTCATCATCAGGAATTATCATTCCTGGTGACATAATTTATGTCGAAGAATTGAATCCTGCCACGATGGCGTATATCTCATTGGTTGGAGCATATATTATACTTTCTGAGTTTACAGCATCTATCTCAAATTACATGCGTATTACCTGACGGCTTTCATTCGCATACCATTTTTATTTGTTCAATTCTTCTATGTAGTTGTTATGTAGTGCAGACGCGGTTCCAAATAATGTCACCCCCCCCCCCCCATCAGTTTTGTTGCACACTGTACATCTAAAAGTACACCAGATAGCATGTTTATAGAGAAAACCTTTCTGGGACTTTGGGCCTGAACACAAGCATTTATTGCTGTAAGTTTTATTTTAAAATCTTACACCTTTGTTTGTCAAACTTGCATCAGATTCCTCACTGGATCCACCCCTGTATTGTTCTTGTAATTTCATCCTGAAAATTACGCTGGATAGGCTTGACCAATACATTTTTATCTTCTCAGACATCGACCTTCTTTTTTTTTTAATTTATATTGGAGTAGTGTAATTCGTGCTGTGTATTTAATGCATTTTGATGAAATACGTCATTTGAATACAACTAATAATTTATTTAATTTTAGACGATATTGAATTGAATAACAAGAATAGGTTACTTATACCCCTTTTACACTGCAAAACAAAAAACAATTCCGGGACGACCCCGCAACGATTGCGGAACGAGTTTCCGTTTACACCGGATCAG
>JAOTQE010051895.1:0-20855 GCA_025631205.1 Nesometra sesokonis
GGAAGTGCCCCCCCCCCCCCTTTTCGGTGGATCCTGGATCCGCCCCTTGTATGGTTTCCATTTCTGAACAAATTCTGTTTAACATTTAGATGTATGATCTTGCAAAGTCCCTTGCTAGCGGACTGTGTAGCAAATGTGTTGAAGTGTGGTTTTCATTAATAAATCAACTTCTGTTTGATTTTAGATATGATCTGGCAAAGTCACTTGCTAGCGGACTGTGTAGGAAATGTGTTGAAGAAGTATGGTTTCCATTAAATAAGTCAAATTCTCTTTGACTTTTAGATACTTGATCTTGCAAAGTCACTTGCTAGTGGACTTGAGTGTGGTAGCAAATGTAAAAGTATGGTTTCCATTAATAAAGTTTGTTTTAACTTTCAGATATATGACCTTGCACAGTCACTTGCTTGTGGAATGTTTAGTAAAGGTGTTGCTGCTGGACAGGATACATTTATTGGAATCTATGCTCAGAACAGACTTGAGGTAGGCATAGAAAAATCAATACAGTACTCAAAATTGTATTCTTTAATGGAATTTTTTATTAAAATTAT
This sequence comes from Nesometra sesokonis, assembly GCA_025631205.1. Classification (NCBI taxonomy): domain Eukaryota; kingdom Metazoa; phylum Echinodermata; class Crinoidea; order Comatulida; family Antedonidae; genus Nesometra; species Nesometra sesokonis. The sequence goes on from JAOTQE010051895.1 coordinate 549, forward strand.
ATTTATAAATATTTTGTAAGTATACATTAAGCAAAATTATATACAACTCACCAAGCGTAATTTGATTTTGTCATTGTACACTTGTATATATCATGGTTTTGTAAATAAAAATTTGACTGAACCAGAAATCCTCATTCCGTTATTTTATGCAAGTGTAGTAGCACAGATTTAGGGAAGTGTCAGGCCCATCCTATAGCTTTGAACAAATTACTAAAAATGCTATAAAAACACTGAATTTTAAGGTTAAGGTTTGAAGGGACATCATCTTGCCTTATTTGGACACATCACTTTTTTTGTAGTCTGAACTGAGCTGTAGCCTGTGAAGAGCTTTTATGGGTAAATGTAGGCAAAATGGTTGTAAAGGCCTTCTTTTGCCAAACTGAAAATTGCGAACACCGATACCACACATGATCCAATATATAAGTTTCTCTGGATCCTCTCCTCAAAAATTCAATTATCCGCCACTGAAGTGCCTAAACAGTGTAGTTTTAATTGAATTATTTCATCAAATCTCGGGGAAATAATTCATAGCAAATAATATTGGCATTTGTTTGTGGGCCTTACTCCGTAGTTCTGGTGGTGGAACATGTAATTATACAAAATGTTTAATTTTGTACTTCTGCTTCAAAGTCCTAAGTTCCAAGGTATGATTCTGGCCGCACACTAGGATCCTTCTCATAACCTAATAGACCGCCTAAAACACCACTCCCTAAGCCTCATACTAAGGTTATGTTTGCCTAAGCGCTTTGTCATTTCTAACTTATTCTTTTTACACTAGCTATTTTATGTTATATTAATCTTTGTTTTTTATTCCATGTAATTTCAGTGGGGTATATCTGATGTAGCATGTCTAATGTACAGCATGGTGTCTGTCCCTCTCTACGATACCTTGGGATCAGATGCCTGCTCTTATATTGTCAATAAGGGTAGGTTCAGTTATCATATGATGCACAATAAAATGTGAGATCTCACCACAAAATGAGATTTATGGTTGGAAAATCCAAAATTGAGTAATTGGTAGCTTCTAATAGCTGCAATATACACTTTAAATGGTATTCATTGGATAAGTTGATCCAAAGATATGACCATTTGAAGGTTTCCTAAATGGAATTATGGTTTTGAGAAAATTGCTATAACGAGATTCAAAAGTAAATAATTAAAAGACTGTAAGACATGAAGGGCACTTAAACTGGCCCAAATATTATATTATGATGAAATATAAGTACCATAGTACTCATAATTTGTTAAAACTAATTTTCTTGAAAATTTGACTTCAGACCTATTTGGTGATATTCTCATTTTGAGCTTACCTACAATGCGACTCATTTTGTGTTGAGACCTCACAAATATTGTTATTTTTTTGTATATTTAAACAGAAAACATCTGATAATTAAAACAATAAAATGTGAAAGTCAAAATAATAAGTTATTTAAACAATTTTAAATGAATATTTCCATTTATTGACAGAGGTATTCATACACGACCCCTGTTGTGGACAGAAGGATGTGCGCTAATGTAGTAAAGTGGTTGCAAAGACATGATGTGACACTTATTGGAGATGCAAGTTATTGAATGTGCAACAACTAGTCCACTCTGTGCCTTTGATGATCATGTTTTAATTGCAGCAGAATGTCTGATCAACAGTAATTTTAAATGACTGCATCTCTAATGTGTTAAAGTGAATACTTTCAGAAGCAAATTTTCATTTTGTGCTTGGGGAACATCAAGATATTAAAGCTCTATACCAATATCAGTTACAAAATGGCCTTTAATAAGTCATAGATTAAATTTAAAAAAAAACAATACTTCTTTTTTTTAGTTAACATTGCAACAGTTATAATTGATTCTGAGGAACGAGCCCGGAAGTTTCTATCAAATGTTTCGGACATGAAATGTCTTAAGAGGATCATTACTGTAGAAGAAATCCCAGAAGATTTAAAGATGCTAGCAGAAAAGGAAGCAGTTGATATCTTCAGATTCTACGATATTATAGTAAGTTATTACAAGTGCAGATTTATTGGGGAAAACAGACATAAGCCCTCACCAGTGAAATGTGGGTGCGATGGGTGCATATGCACCCCCCCCCCCCAAATGACAAAAGGTTTCCACCTAACGCACCTCTCCATCCGAAATCCTGGGTACGGGCCTGTTGTGCTTCATCAAAGAATTGTTCCAATATCTACACTTGACTACATTTTTCCATGTAAATAGTTTCTCGGATTTATTGGCAAAGAAACGTAAAGATATATATGATTTAATTTTTCTCTATAGATTTGTTAATTCCACTTTCTCATGCAATATGTTTTCTTTGTTTTCCATAAAAGTTTCTCGACCTAATATGCGAAGACAAAACCTTTTTATTGTTCCTAACTGTAGAGTTAATGTAACTAAAAATGGGTTTATCAGCCGGCTTATTAATTTGTATAATACTATTGTTAATACACAACGAATATCGATAGTTTTCATCAGCCATTTAGTACATTCAGAGCAATGAATGGTTAAACAAACAATATCTGTAGTAAACTAACAGTATAATTTAGATTTCGGTTGTATTTATAATTTTTAATCTTAATGTGTACCATTTATTTTTGTATTCAATCGTATTAAAATGTTAGTTATTGGTGTTTACGCTATTTGAATGTAATAAAATAAAACAATAGATTTATTGTTTATGGCTAGGTGGTGAACTTAATACTGTAGAATTGCAATCCCATGTAGGCATCTACTATTTTGATTTTGTCAGCCTTTGTCACAAACATTTATGTTAATAATAACTGTTTTACAGTTATTATATTCTTAACATTCTTTTGTTATACAAATGATTTACATATGTCACACATATTTTATGTTATCAATGTCTTTATATTTAGATTAAATTTACTTTCATTTATTGATAAATTTTAAACTTCTATGCAAGATTGCGCATGCGCAATTTCGACATATTAACGTAACACGATTTGATTGGTTGGATTCATGATTAGTAGGGGCTTAGATGAAACTGCAGTTTGGGCCTATGTATTCTGTGGAAGTTTACCATCTAGTCGTAAATAATAAATCTATGAATAAAACAAATAAATAAAAATAAAATTTCAATACAAAAAGAAACGTACCTGGGTTTAAAAATGCTGTATTATAAAGCATGTTTGCCTTTTTATCACAGGCTAAATCCCCCAAAAGTGTTTTGAAATGTTCTAAAGGTGGTTTAAATTTGGGCTTGGCATGTTTGCATCAATTTCTAGGCCTGTGCCGGCCCAGGGCTGACACAAATCATAAGTTTAAATGGTCTATGCCATGGGTCTATGCCATTTATTTTGATTAGTAAATGCCAGTGGCCCAAAGTACAGTATATAAGCAGAAATAATAGTAAATCAGACATATAATATTTATTAGTAGTGATACAGTTCAACGTTACGTCCTAACCAATCAACCATCTTTCTTTTCCTTTTACTAAAACTCAGTTGTCTATTTCTTTTGTATACTGTACTGTACTATTTGTTTGATAAGTTGTGTTGTTTGTTAGTGTAAGACTTTTATGCACACTATTTCTTTTAATTTTACTATTGAATCACTGACTTTAATAACTTTTACCTTTTTCTACTCAAGATTAAATCTAAAGAGGTATGCAGGTAACTAACCATGTTAATTATTTTAGAAATAATAAACAATAAAAACTTCCAAAGAGGTACATTTAATTTTCAGGGTAGATTTTGGTAAGAATGCCCCTTTAATTTTACACATTTTTTTTTTTCAGGAAGTGGGAAAAAGTAATTTACAAGAACCTTTGGTAAATAGCTTCAATTGTTGTTATAGATTTATTATCTAATATAGGTATAGGTATAGGTATAGGTATTATCTAATATAGGTATTCAGTGTTTTCTATGCAGTACAATGATTTTGCTAATGAATTAGAAATATTGCACTGTTGCTTTAACATGATTTGGTTGAACATGAAAAATGCAATTCAACAACATTAAGTCTTTAGTTTTTGCAAAACGCCTTTATATTATTAAAAAAATAACATCCATTGACCTGCAAAATAAATAGTACTGTTTATATACACACACAGATAGAGCGTTTTAAACAATTAAAAAGAACCATTTTGAAAATATAAGATAGTTTCCTCTTTATCATTTTCACAGCCTCCAAAACCAACAGATTTACATACAATATGCAATACCAGTGGAACAACAGGTAGGAATATTACTAAGTGTACTTATTAGTAATTATTATTTATATTGTTATTCAAGATGTTTGTGATCTTTAGCAGCTGTGGCACACTGGTCGGTGTTTATTTTTATTTCGTGTCACATCCAACAACAAATTTACTTACAGGATGAGATCTACGTCATGCTTTCTAAACCAAGTCTCATTATGAGGCTTGGGGAGAGGCGTTGTTAAGTCGTGGGAACCAACCTAGTGTCCCTCCAGGTTCGAACCCAAGACCTCGGGATTGAAAGGCAAGCATGCTAACCACCAAGCTACAGCGTCACTCTGTTCTCTGATAAATAAATCAATCTTGATGGTCTAGTAATATGGATGCCAGACTAATTAGAAACACAGGTTTGAGGCCCACCGAAGAAAAATATGCGACGTCTCTAATTCTCAACTGTACCGCGTAAAAAAAACTCTCTAAACTAAACTGAACAATAAATAGTCCAAACACTGATCTATTTAGGAATAGTTGGTTGACTTGTGTACTTAAATTTAGATTTACCATTATGTATATTCATTACATTGTTTACATTACCTAGCGTTAATGTTTTGTCAAACCTTGCCGGGCAAGCAATGTAGGCTTATTGCATGTAGAGACTTTTAAGCATACAAGATAATTTCTGCTGGCAGATAGATTTTGGGCGAGTTTCACATGCGTTTTACCGGCTGGACATATGTTACTTGCATTCTATTTGCATGTATTCTGTGTGACCTTCGTGGATGACACATGAGAGTTTTAAAACTGATTCAGGTTAATTATGTGTGATGTACAGGTGCTGTTTTCCTGCACTACAAATGCATGGTACCCACGTGGGAGTTGCCTGCAAGGTTCCTTACCAGTAAAAGACCCATATTATTCCTGTACAATCCCCAATTATGACACACACTTCCAACACATAGCCACATATCCATGGGTAGCCAAAGTACTTCGAGCAGGTTCCTGCCTTGTTAGTAGTAATTCGGACTCTGGGCGACTACAAGCGAGGTACATGTTAGGAACTAAAATTGTTCCCTGCAAGTTTAGCACAAGGATTTCACAGAAAGCTGTGACAGGGCCTTTAGGCTTTGCCCACCCAAGATTGGATGTAACCCTTCTCATGAAAGTTCATTTTTTCCTGTTTTTTGCTTGCATCATCCAAGTTATTCCTAGATGAGAATTTACATCATCTTTGTTTACCAGGTCTTGAATGCCTCTACATATTCTTTTCATCCATTAATTGTGGCAGAGCCGAGACAAAGGAGTAATAAGTCGAAAGATTAAAAATGTTGGTATTTATAATTAATGAAACTACATAATATTATGATTATTATTTTTAACATAAAAAAAGAGTTCCATTTGATGTTTCCTTGCGCGTTAATGAACAACCAAAGTTTGAACATTTAGAATGTAAGTTTTGAGAAAAATCCATTTGTAAATTGTTTATCCCCATACTATGTCTAAGCAGGGTCATTTTAATCTGCATTTTTAAAAAAATATTATTGATCTTATATCTGAAAATTATTAATGTAGTATGACAATTTAATGTTTAAACTGTATTTTTAAAAAAATAAATATTGAACAATTTAATTTTTTTTTTGTTCCTGCATATTGTGGAAAACTAGCTTTGCAACTTATGCCTCCTTTGACTTATCTCTGCCACAATTATTCTCTTTCTGTGCTACATTGCATACTATTATTTTTATTTTTGTCAGGAAATCCCAAAGGTGTAATGTTGACCCACGGCAATATAATAGCAACTGCAGCCTCATTCCAAGAAATTGTAGAACTACCTGTAAGTACTTAATAATTTTATTTTTTTTATAGTTTAAAGGGACATTCCTTCCAAAATACACCAAAAATTAAATTTCTTTGAAAATTTATGTTTATTATTTCTGGAATAATAAACATGTTTATTTACCTGTATACTTGTTTAATTTTATTTTTGAGTAGAAAAAAGCTAATAATTATCAAACTCTTTCAGGCTTATACACCTGCCTTATTTTTTAGGATCCACCCAAAAGATAAATTCTATAATTTGGATTTTCTTAATGTTGTAAAGTAATATAATGACATAAACATGGCAGATCAATAATATACTTATAAATTCTAATACAAAATAGCAACAAGTACAATTTTTTGTTGTTGACAACATAGAATTTGGAAGGAATGGGTGTTTAATTGTGATTTTGACTAAGTTTTCCTGCACTTATAATGCTGTGAGTGGCATCTAGGTATATTTCCTTCTTTTGTTCCTCCTCATATAAGGTTTATTGATAACTGTTCCTTATGCTCTCTAATATTGAGAAACATGATTTTAAGTTATCATAGAATAATGAGAAGCTAAGTGAGCATGCTCAGTGAACCTGCTTCACTCAGGTCATTCAAGGTTAATGAACCTGATTTTAAGGTTCATACAAACATAGAATATCAATTTGAATACATATATAATTGTACAGTGTTCTGTTTTTCTTTTCTGCTTTTTATTTGTGTTAAGTTTTTTAATGTGGAAACATACATGATTGACAGACAGACAGACTGAAAAGCATCTTATAAAGACGATTTCTGAGTGAAGTCTCTTTAAGGATTTAAATATTAAACAGGGTTCATATGCGTCCTTGAAATCCTTGAAAGTCCTGGAAAAAAGGATTGGCATTTTCCAGTACTAGAATGTCCTGGAAAATGATAAATTGTCTTGAAATGTCCTTGAATCTTACATATTTTCATTATAATTAAAAATATCAGTTAATATGTAGAATCTAACGTACATTTTTGCATGTGATAAAATTTACAATTTATGCTGATATTTTGTGTATTTACAAACATCAAGTGTCCTTGAAATGTTAAATATTTGACTTGGAATTTACTGGAAATGTCCTGGAATTTAGATTGAAATCAAGTGTATGAACTGAACCCTGATTACAATTAAATAATTGTAGCATTTACCAAGGTGCACCACTGAACGCTATTATCTCTCCTTTCTCCTGGGATGTACAGGATTACAACTTGATTGTTTTATGACAACAATAAAGTTATCCTTTATCTTGTATTGTATATTCCGGGTGTATACCAGGGGCGGATAGCAAAGGGGGGGGGGCAGAGGGGGTGGGGCGCACACTTTCCCAGGTCCCTGGTTTTGATTTTGACAAAAAAAAAAATTATTTCCCTATAATGTTATGCATGGCCCATATGTTTGATTTTCATTTTTAGTGTCAATTTTAGATCTGGTCTTCCTAAAATAAGGAGTGCGCAACTACGTTTTGGTGATAATAGGGGGCACACACAGGCTACACCCTCCCCCCTAAATCTGCCCCTGTATACCTGGTATTTGAATGGGTATCCTAATTATCAGTTAGGTACATAACACAGTAGTGCTTGTGGTTTCATTATTGACATAGGCCTAACCTTGAGTTGTGTAGTGTACAAACTTGGAGAGAGTTTTTGCAATAATACCACCCTCTGCATCAATTTTGTTTTGGCATATACAACAGCCATACATGTGCAAAATAGGCAAAATTAAATGCGTAAGAAACAGCTAAAAATGACCTCTACCCATGTGCCAAGTTTCATTGTAAGCCCATCAATGTTTTAGGAGCTTTTTTGTATCAGAATTTGGTGTTCATTTTACGAGAAAACAGGATCCCACCTAAACATGACAAGTGGTAGATACCATGTAATAAACGCTCATGCACTGAAAAATATCCCACAAGGCATACAATTTTGTAACAAGAGCCTTAACCGATTTGAGATAATTTTTAATGACCATTTCTTATTGACTGCATATAGTGTAATTAATTGTATGTGATTGTGCTATTTTATACATTTTATGTAAGCAATGAAATTTCCAGAATGAATGGGAATAAAATTTAAATCTTGAATCTTGTATTATATGATTTATTTTTATTATTATTCAGCCAGATGCTATGTTTAATGAAGAAACAACATTACTATCATATCTACCACTGGCTCACATGTATGAAAGACTTAACCATGTAAGTAGTTACTCGGGTATTTCAGTAATTCCTCACACACTTCTGGATCATAGATATGCATGTTTTTCTTTCTTGCATATTATCTTTTTATTCTTTTAATATTTATTGAATCAATTGAACATGAACATAAACAAATAAAGAAAATATCAATTACATTTGATTTGTATCAAATATAGAAGCAAGATACAATACTATAAAAAAATATTGCAATCTATAAAAATTTAAAAGTTGAAGTTCAACAATCTGTAATTTATTTTAAAAAAAATACATCAAAATCTACAGAGTTCAAAAATTAATAACTTCATCAATTCAATTGATCTTTACCAAAAAAATATACATACAAATACAAAAGAAGACTGCATATATAACCAAAATATGTGAGGTGTAGTGACAAAATGAGTCGTGTTGTACGCCAGGTCATTTTGAGATATTCACAAAAATAGACAGAAAGTCAAAATTTCACAAAAATGAGATTCCTCTTGTTTTGTTAAGTTTAGAAATTAAATTTTATGAATAAAAACTTTCTGTTTATGTTTATTTACAGTAAACATGTTTTTGAACTACATTTTGTAAAGACCGTTTTTCAAAATCAATGGAAAAACATACAGGAAGTCAACAGTCTTTTATCTTGAAAGTCGATTTTCTCCAAAGTGTGTTTTCATACACCCGTGTTTTAAAATGATTTTTTTCTGGTTATACTAAAGTTATAAACCTCATTTAAAAACCAATTTAAAGCTTATAATCGCTTCTATCCAAATATGACAGTAACTAAATTTTGGTTTTCTGTACAACACGACTCATTTTGTGGCGACACCTCACATATATGATATACCCACTCCCATTCATCCACATGAACACATATGAATTATTATACCTCTGCAGATCATAGTGGAAAACTAGATGCAATTATTACTAACAGTAGTGAGCAGTTTTTCAATTCAATACAGACCCATGATCCGCCTTTATTTCATCTTTAGGCCTCCAGCCTATAGAGCAAAGTTACATGAATGAAATACAACTGTAGAGGCGTAGCCTCAAGTGCTTAAGGAGCTGATATTTTCTGTAGTATACATGTACCATACTTCAAAACTTCCAATTTACAAATATATAGTAATAATTAACTTAAAAAAAAAAAAAAAAAAAAAATACTTTTCATCTACCTTTTCGTATTTTCAAGCAAATATAAAGAAATTTTGATAAAGTAATCTGGATACCATCATTATTTAACAAATTAATTAGTTTCATAAATGTGGGAAACTTCCAGAAATAAGAAGGCAATAACTTCTCTCTTATACCTCTCTCTCTCTTAAAATCACGCCGGACTGCTATATTTCTGCTATTTACTATGCTATGCGCAACGAAATTCGTAAATATTCACGATGGATTAAAATCGGAATAAAACATATTTAACAAACTTTTCAACTGCAATTTTTATATATTAGTTAGATAATTGTATATTTTATGTTCTGAAGCAAGTCACATCTCCCGAAAATGTAATAAACAAAATGTGTGATTAATTTCTAGGCCCAAAACATGTAAATTCTTGCCCCGGGCAATGTTCCCTGGCGAGCACCCAAATTTAACGATCCAAATCGTCAAAGTTGAACTCGGTTTAACTTTGACGATCCAAATCGTCAACATTTTTTTAATGTCGAAACTGACCCCTTTTCCTGTTGATCGTTGTAAAAATTGTCATTTTTCAAAATTAACGATCAAAATCGCCGTTTCAAATCGCCGTTTTTTGGAATAACGATCGACAGGGAAACAGGCTTTAATAATTAGGTGATAAAGAGTAAAAAAAAATTACCTTTTTTTTAAGCAGGGTTTTTTTTGAAAGGGTGGTTATGAAAAACAAAGTATTTTTTAAAGGCATATCTGATCCAACCCTGTATATATCTGATCCTATTGTTTAAAAATAAGAAGTGTGAACTACCTGGGAATTTGTGAATGACAAGAATCTTCAATGCACATTACTAATTTAGTAATGTTTCTGATGCAAAAACATATAATTTATATACACCGCAGTACCTCCTGCTTATTTGAGCTCAAATTTAATCTCTAGTCAGTGAATGGTACAGACACAAGACTAGTTATCTGTAGACCTGAGTGTGAGACCCACCTAAAATCAACTTGCAATTCTTTTCAGCTTACTGAGTATTGGTACATTTCCCGTCTCAGTTGGTCAAAACAATTTCATCTACTATTTATAAGAGTATTATTGAGGTTTTGGAACTTACGAAATACGAAAACTTTATAAATTTTTGTAATGATTGAATAGAACACCTTGAATATCCATCACAGATGGTCATTGTTTTATGACGATCATCAACGATTTGTAGGTTGAAAATTTTATATTGTTTAACACATTTAGCACCTTTAAAAAATATAAGTGTGACGTATAAATTTGTTATCGTATTTTGTAAATTTGCGAAACCTCACTTACTATTTAAAAATTACCTTTTTTACAAGCAAATGGCTTGAGGCAATGCATGTGGATAAGATACATTATGTAGAGGAGGCGAGATGCATTTTCCTTCCTCCTCTCTCCTGTTCCAGTCAAAGCTTGCACTTGGGATAAAACATAATGTGAGTACCTGTGAAAAAATTAATTAAATATATTAATAGTAGTAGGATAATGCTAATTGCAAGCCAATCATTTTATGTACAGTGACAATTCCATCTCCACTTCGTCCCAGAAAAACTGGTTTCTGTAGTTGTTGAGATATACTGCCATAGATATAGTCTGCCCTCTATTTTTGAGATAACTGCCAATGTTACAGTCTGCCCAGGGAACAGTTAATTTAACTGTTCCCTGGTCTGCCCTCTATTTTTGAAATATACTGCCAATGTTATAGTCTGCCCTCTAACAGTTTTTTCCAGTTGGCTTCAAATTTTTGATAATTTATAAATCTTTTCTTCTCTGTTCATGTTGCTGTTGTGTTTTCGAATCCAAATATATTTCTATACAGGTTTTTCAAAATGTTCTGGCAGTTGGGGTTAGGCAATGTCAAGTTTTTGGTTTTGCCTTTTTATTGGAATCACTGGAAATACTGTACGAGTACATAGTTTGTTTACAAAACTTACGTTTCTTTTGTCTTCCACTCAGAAATTTGTTTTTGTGTTGCAGTTGTCAGAAATTCACTTGCATTCTTCAAAGCCATTATAATCGACGGACTGATAACTGTTTAATTATTAAGAAATGAAAACAACAGAAGTGCGTAGAATACTGTACTTATACGAATAAACACCTGGGCGTTTAAAATTTGTCTGCAATTTGTTTTTCCAGGTTGGGGGGGGGGGGGACTTATTCAAATTAATCAACTTCAAGTAAGAAAGTATAATACATACTCCAAGCAATGAGATACATGCCATCATGACAGGATTCAATATTTCAACATAAATTATGTCATCATCACAGAAATCCTGATTGCTGATGTTGATGGTTCATTACTGACGATGAAATATTGAAATATTGAATCCTGTCACGATGACGTGTATCTCATTGCTTGGAGTAAGTACTGCATTATAATTTCTTACTTCACTACTAATTAAATTTAAAGTTAATTTATTCTTATTAACATAAAAGAATGAAATAAAAACAAAGGATACTATCTGACATTTGATAGGCTTCCTCAGGCCTAATGGCATTCCTGTTGCATGGTGGCATTATGTCCAATGCTTCCTGAGTTTGTTCTGAAAAAAGTATGAATAAATAAGAATTTAAGCCATTATAAATTTAAGGGTGATGTGTTCATCGCAGGTTACTTCTCAAAAATATGTTAGTACCAAAATCTAAAAGGTCCACTAATCAATTTCAAGTAAGAAAGTATAATGCATACTCCAAGCAATGAGATACACGCCATCATGACAGGATTCAATATTTCGACATAAATTATGTTATCATCATTCCTGATGATGACATAATTTATGTCGAAATATTGAATCCTGTCACGATTGCGTGTATCTCATTGCTGCATTATACTTTTCTATGTTAGTACCAATCGTTGAGCTGGATAGACTTAAGGAATTTCGATGAAGTTCAGTGCCAAAGAACACACAAGTAAGTGACAATCATGAGTCTTATATCTTCGATCTTTTGATTGACAGTTCTCTAGAAATTTTAAATTGAATGCCTATTTTACTATCAATGATAATTAAAAAATGATAAATCTGTACTGTTGTTTTGAATTGTTATTGAAAAGCTAACAATTAAAGTCAAACCACATTGGACTGCTAGATTTCCATTGGACTGCTAAATCACTATAAACAAATTTCTATTGACGTATGTTAAGTTTTGAATTGACTCACAACTAACAAGAATATAAAAAATCAACAAAATGTGTGTTTTATTGTTATGTTAGGCCCATTACTTGTGAAATATTCCAGCAGAGAATATTGACAAGCAATAATTGAAACAAAAATAAGTAAAAGTTGAACTCACTTCAACTTCAAAGATAGGAGTGGATCCAAGGGAAGCCCACCTGACCCAGGCCCCTATTTTGTCTTTGACAATAACTTACCTGTGGAAATTGCTTCTCAGATACCCAGGAAATACATCATGTTTGAATATTGATCTGGGGAGGACCCTAGACCCCTAGAAATAACACGAAATCTGACACTGATCCCCCTCCATCAGCATCCGGCCCTTCTATCCAGCTCTGCTAGATCTGCCCATGAAAGATGGTGATCGTTTATTTATATTGACATCAGGATTAACCATAAAATATCAAATTTTCATAAAAACCATTCAGACAATTGTTATTTTTCAAGATTAATATTTCAAATCAGCATTTCAAATACGGTAATCATTTTCGGGTTTTATGATCAACACCCTAAGACTAACCTACTAAAAAGGGCGGATATAGGTGGGGGTGTAAATGGTGCCTCTCTATTATCAACAAAACATAGTTGGCCCCCACCCCTTAGGGTGGCGCCGGGTCTAAAATTTACCCCAAAAAGTAAATTACAGAACACATATGAGCTTGGTGTAACAATAAAATGGTACTAAATGTGAAAATAACCTTTTTTTCAACACCATACCCACTTCGGGCAAAGGCCCTCTATTTATGTATCCTGGGCCCACCCCTGACTAATTAAATAGTATTACTTGTAGGTGTATTAGATTGACTGCCAGCTTCTTCCATAGCCTTCTTCAATGAGTGTTCAAGGGCTTCTGAAGCAACCTTGTTACGAATTCTTGATTCCATGGCACGCTGCTTTCTTGCACTACCAAATGCCTCTGTGAGCATATCAGCCTACGAAATAAAAACAGATTTATTTTATGTTAAAACAGTATGATGTCTGGAAAAAACCATCAACAGCATAAATGGCTAACTAGTGGCAGGTCACTAGTAATAACTAGTAACAATTTGTGAGCAGGTTTGGGTAAGTGCCGATCTTTCAAGTCTCCATGATTGTCCTGGAGTGTCCAGGAATTTTGGATCATTTCCCGGGCTCCTGTAATTACTAAATTTTCTCCTGGAATTTTATTTTCTCAAAGAAATTCTCCATGTTTTGTGAAAGTTTCACAATATAAAGTATAAATTGGCCTATTTTTTCAAATTATTGGTTGACAGTAAGCGACTATGAAGTTTAGCAATGTTCTTGCTGAACAGTAATTGCTTAATTTAACAGTGAAAAAATGTTAGAAATTATTGTTGAGCTTTTAAAAAAGGGTTCACATACACGGGTAAACATTACAAACTGTGTTTGATTGACAACAAGAAATCTCCAGGAATTTTGTTTTTACAATTTGGAACCCCTGGGGTGTAAATGATCATGTGAAATTCACCAGGTGTTACAGGTAAGGTGAATTCCTCGCAAAAAAAAATCAAACCTGAGGTTGGCACATGAACCATTACAAGTAATTACAACTGAGCCTGTATAGCAATTACAGTATTTAAGATATGTTTTCATTTGTTGTTCTGTTGTTGCTATTGCTGGTGTTTACTGTTGTTATTTTATTATTGTTCTTGTCAAGGTGTTTCCTGTTTTGACTTTTGAATTTTATTGAAATTACTTTTGTATATATGTTTTATGAATAAATAGTGATACATATAGTGAAATACAGTCAAGAAGAGCAAATCAATTTAAAGTACAGTAAAAAAAAACTAAAACTAAAAAAATATGTATCCATACTTGTTTACCTTTTCAATGAATGATAAATCTTTTTTATCAGGAACATCTTGAACTTCTTCATTTAAGCTCTCTTTAAGGAACATCCAAGGCTGGAGGTGGAAAAGTTGACCATCATAGACTTTGATTTTATTGGTTGTTTTATTAACAACACCAACCATGTATCTGACAATAAAACAGATAAGTTAAATTGTAGATCAATGCTGAAGTCGTGTTGTTCAGAACACCAAAAATTGAATTATTGTTGTATTTGAATAGAAGAGATTATAAGCTTTAAATTGGTTTTTAAATGAGGTCCATAGCTTCAGTAATGTAATGTATAACTAGAGAAAAATCATTTTAAAACATAGTGTGTATAAAAACACACTTTGGAGAAAATTGACTTTAAAGATAAACAACTGTTGACTTCCTGTATGTTTTTCCATTGATTTTGAGTAACAGCCTTTACAAAATGTAGTTCAAAAACATGTTTACTGTAAATAAACATAAACAGGAAGAATGTAATCATACAATTTAATTACTAAACTTAACAAAACAAAAGAAATCTAATTTTGTGAATATCTCAAAATAACATGGTGTACAACACGCCTCATCTTGTCACGATACCTCCCATTTATGAAAGAATAAACTATTATTCTGTTAACATCACAACTTAAATATGTGACCAGGAATTTTGACTACTTTTCTGAATAAGGGCTGTTGCACACGTAAGCCAACGGCGCATGCCAACAGCCACTTGTGTCGCTAAGCTATGTAATAGCTTATGCGTGCAGTGAAATTTTGTTTGCCGACAGCACAGTGCAAGGTTTTTAACAAATTGTATATTTAACAGCTACTCGTGTTGGCTTACATGTGTGGGGTCGTAATTTTTATCTTTAAGCCATCTATATGATAATTGGTTCGTGTTGCTATAAATTTGCACGCTTCGTAGACATAATGTTGTAAATTAATGTGCGTTAACAATGATGTGGACCGGTTGCCATATAAATGGATTAAGAGTAAAGCTTACGACCCCCACATGTAAGACAACGGCATGAGTTGTTGTTAAATGTCCACTTTCGGATGTGCTGTCAGCACACATAAATTCACTGCATATGTAAGCTATTAGCTGTGTGCCATAGGTCTAAATGTGCTGTAGACTTTAAACTAGCCAATACCCGTATATAATGGGTTTACAAAGGAGGTAAAATAATATTAATGCAGAACATAAAAAGACTACAAAATACTGAAAATAGTACAAAACGAGAAAACAACATGGGACATTATATTGAATTTTTCAGCTAAGCATCAACGTAAACTGTTATATTGGTATCATTCTAAAGCATTAACTTTATTTTTACGTTTTTATATTTTATTTATAAAAATGTAAAATGGTAATTTTAAGGTAAACTACTCACTTGCACATTGAATCAGATCGTGAAGCAATTTGTCCAAAGTTCTGTCCAACATATTGCAAATCATCGTCAGTTGTTGCCACCTAAATGTAATATTTTGTACCAGAAATTACAAAGTTACAACATATCATGTATGGACATGGTTTTAATGTTTTATTGGTTACTGTATATTTAAAAGGTTGTTTTTATTACATTAAAAATAGTGTAATGCTTCGGTGAAATGTTAAACAGTATCAATCTAGTATTAAGTTAGTGATGCATTTTGTAAAAAATATAGTGATAATAATAAAAGGATCTTTTTTAAGAATAATGAATTTTGTACGTGTACTGTTGTCACACAAGTTTTCATAAACAAAGCATTCTGGAAAGCCAGCAGAGATGGGCCAAATGGCAGATTGGAACAATTTCAAAATCTACCGACCTAATAAACCGCTTGCTTCCAAAAATCTGAAATTTTCCCCAAATATCTACTATGTGCCAAGTAGTTCTGCTGCTTGCACCTCACAGTAATTAAAACAATATTAATGGTTATATAATTTATATAATAGAAAAATTTTACAAAATAATAGACTACAATTGGATGTAGTAAAAACGTAAATTATTTTGATGATTGTTAGACCTACATACTGGATTTCCAATGTGCTAAAAAGGTATAAATACCCCCAAAATGATGATGTCTGGTTTACTAGATACAGTAGGCTCCAAAAATGAAACGTTTCTACTCGAAATTGAAAAACTCTGATTTATCCTTTTTTTTACAACTATGTAGGCAAAGCTAAACTAAAGGCTTCCACATCGTCTCCAACTTGTAGTTGCGGAGACATCACCAAAATATGGTTTGCGCTCACATCAAAAAGACATCCCTGTGACATATCAGAGATACTGTAAATTCACAAGCGTTTTGCACTACAGTTGTGAGGATGTTGCGCCTCCAAGCAGTGATGTCTCCGAGACCATTATTATAAGTTGCAGCTATTCTGCACAAAACCCCTTTGTTGTTTTTAATAAAGTGTTGAGCTAGTAAAATTACATACATTGATCTAGGTATATACACCATTTTGGCCTGGATGTAAACTTTTACATGTAAGTGGAAATGTTTACACTGTATTTGACGTAACTCTAAAGCCTCTTTCTGCGATTTGGAATTACATTTGTTAATCCTAAAAATAGCAATTTTCATAACAATTGACAGATAAAGTGTTCACTTTTGACTATTTTTTGTTAACAATCGTGGGGTGCTTGTAAGGCAACATTACTCACGGCAAGAACTTACAGAATTTTGACCTAACAATAAATTGCACATTTTGTTCATTTTTTACATTTTCGAGAGTTTTAACTTGCTTCATAAAATAAAGTGTAAATAATAGAAAAGTAACTTACCAAGCACTGTTTATGTCTCTTGCGGGGATCTTTAGTTTCTGAACTTTTATAATGAGTGAATTTTGGTGGTTTACATGGAATCCCATCTTTGGTGACTTTCAATTTTGCATGTGAAAATTGGGCTGTGTTATAAATTAACTTAAACTGGTTAAAGAAACAATCCAATATACATTAGTTTTAAAGCATATCATTTCATACATTTTATTTTTAAAGAATACAAAACCAAAACAACACATAAAATGCAAAGAACAGAGTTTATATGTCCGGTAATGGACGATATCTCTGCAACAATAAAGCTGAGGTTAGTGTTGGCCTATCTATGGACACTAATCATTGTAGAGATTCAATAGAGGGCCTCTATCCATAGCATACAAAGAAATAATCATATGGGATAAAGCATGGCAAAACCACCAAGTTGTTGCACAGGATGCTATTGAGAAATAAACAAAATAAACAACAGGAATTATAAAATACACAAATGTTTTATTGTCTATTTTGTTCCATAACTTTGGTTATAGATGTCCGAATTTGATAATTTCCCCCTCATTTTAATGCTTACATCAAGTGTAATATGAAATTAGTATTAATTCCATTTTTAGACACGGAAAGCATCCCTATAAACAGCTTTTCAAAAATGTCTGTCTGTCTGTTATTCTGTCTGTCTGGTCACAACATTTGTGACTGTTTGTTTTTTTTTCCATAACATTTGTAATAACCGGCATTGTATACTATGGGTGTCACTCTAAAAATATATGAATATGAAATTATTATCAACATTAAAATTGAAATAAAATATCATTATGAATACACCTGTAAATGTTTACTTCGTTATTAAACCTGTTATTTTTAAATCTAAAATTATGCTAATTGCACTTGCACTTCTATATTTAGACATCAAAATGTATATTATCCTTGCAATTTTATGCAGGTATTTACACTCCAGTGGTGAGATGTTATATTGTATTAGGCTCTTCAGGTCTCTGGTGGTTGTCCGGTGGTGTTTAGTTTATTACAAATAATTTTCTTTCGCTTATCGAAATCAGATTGAGTACGTGGTAACTGGCAACAATTATCTCACACATTGGGCTCCAAAAAGTTGGCAGGTATACTTGAATGCCAGTCAAGTCGCCCCCTCGCAAACTCGCCTCCTGCAAACTCGCCTCCTACAAACTCGCCCCCTGGGAAACTCGCCTCGTAGAAAACTCGCCCCCTCCGACTCGCCTCTTCAGAAACTCGCCCCCTCGGAAACTCCTGTTAAAGTCGGCCCCTTGCAAACTCGCCTCCTAAAATGTTTTTAATGTAGTTTTGAAATTCCTTCCTCCTTCCTCTGAATTAAAAAGGATTTTAAAGCTTCACCTAATGTTTGGCGATGTTTTACCATGTTTAAAAATATTCTACAAAAATAATTTGTGCAAATTCGATGGTGATAATAACGTTCACTATTTCATTTCAATGTCCGTAAATAATTTTGTTATAATAATCTGTACACTTTTCAAAATACAAGTTTATACAATTTCTTCCCTTATTAGGAACGCAGGTCTAAAATTGCCACCCTAAAAATAAAAACCAATATAGACGCATGTGCTATGCATAACAATAACAGGATACCAAAAAAAAAAAAACAAATGGGGAAGAAGTTTTTTTTTTCTTGGGAAAATCTTGGATGGGGCGCTCAAACATTGTCTTTTCGGTCTACCGATAGCCAAGTTTACAAGCAAGAATGCAAATTTATTTGTTCTAAATTAAAATATTTGGAAACTGCTGGTGCACTTTTTGGTCTATAAGCCTAGGACTAGCTAAACGTTAGAATTTTGGGCTTTTATTTTAATACTTACAGTGTGGGAGATTTGTGTAGGCTACATTATCAAGACATTCATTTTTATATCGTTTTGTTACAAAAAATCTATCAAAATCATATTTTTAGACCGTTCAGTAACATTTTAAAATGCTTTAGGCCTACTCATCTCACATTTCCATAGAACTACTAAGCGCGGACAGAAAATTCTCAGTATTGAACTTGAGACTTGTGTTTACTTAAAAAAAAGAATATTATATATAGGCCTATACGGCATAAAACTTTATCCTGACTCTGAGTGATAGTAATCCAAATATTCTAGCAAAACTTTTTTTAGGCCTAGATAACATTGTCCAACCAAAGGTGACAGTATTTTGTTGTATTTCCAAACGTTAGGAGGTGAGTTTACAAGGGGCGACTTTCATAGGAGGCGAGTTTACCAGGGGGTGACTTTGCGAGTTGTCTAGGGGGCGAGTTTCCGTGGGGGCGAGTTTGTAGGAGGCGAGTTTGCGAGGGGGCGACTTGGTTTAGATCGTCTTCGGCTGCCGACGTAATCGGCCGCCGCCAATTAAACCACTAGAACTATGGAACGCCGGTAGTGATGTTCGATTTCAACTCAATTTATTTTGCTTTTATCAATAATAATTCGTTTTCTAAGTTCGTTTTTAATGATCGATATCGTAATAACAATGTAATCATGTTGTTAAATGAATGAACATAGGTCCTACCTGCAATTACTTTAACGATCATACGTTACGATCATAACTTAAGCCTATAGGCCAAGCCGGGCCTTTTAAAACTAGGCCTAGCTTACCTAGGCCTAGTTTCTTTGCTCAGAATTGTTAAAATTATTGATAAAGTACAATTAAACAATCATTTGGTCTTCAAATTTAAATAATTTAAATTCATATGATAAGTATCCATACATTTTACCAACAAACCACATCACGGATATTGGCTTGAAATTGAACAAGTTGAGTATGGCGTTCCATACAATTTGTCGGCGGCCGATTACGTTGGCGGCCGAAAACGATCTACCCCGGCGACTTGACTGGTTCCCTACTAAACTAGAGGTATGCTAGGCCTAAAGTAGCCTACGCCCCTAGCCCGGGCCTTCTTGCCTAGGCCTACGGACGAAGGAAAGGTAGGACTAGATAGAATATGCCTAGCCCCTAGGCCTAGTTAGGTAGGCCTAGGACCTGAGCTAGGGATAGGCCTAGGTAGGCCCAACAAGATAGGCCCCTAAGATCGTATTCGGCCGCCGACAATTTGTACGGAACGCCATATTCAACTAACTTGTTCAATTTCAAGCCAAAATCATGTGGACTGTTTGTAAAATGTACGAATATTTATCATATAACTTTAAATTATTTAAGTTTGAAGATCAAATGATTGTTGAATTGTACTTTATCAATAATTTTA
>JAOTQE010051906.1:0-20853 GCA_025631205.1 Nesometra sesokonis
TGGTGGGATCTCATATAGACACATTGAAAGAGATTAAATATTCTCGAGTGTCCACTGAAGTTTGAGTATTTTTGCCTTTACATTCTAAATACCAAGAAGGCATATTTTCCCTCTAAAATTTGCATATTACCTTGCCTAGTGCACCGTTTACTTAAATAGCGATACGATCTGGCTATTTTATCAATCACTTATTTGTGTAGCAGCGAGAAAGGCCCAGGCCCTGTCTGACCTCTTTCGGCTACTATTTTAGCTACCCTGTAGCCGCACTGATGATCCCTGTGCAGGGTGAAACGATAGGCCAATTATTGATGGACATCACCGCTAAGTCTGTCATTGATAGACCTCATCGTCTGCAGATGTGAGGACTTGATTTCAGTCGATACTTAACATTATTTTATCAATTTTGGTCGGACTGTCTAAAAGAAAGACCCAAATTATATATAAACAGATTGTTTACATTAAGGAACCTAGGGTCTATATGTAAACCATGTTTGATTACTTGCCTTACTTAATACTTTTTGTCTATGTTAGCACAGTAATTGTTCTAAACATGTTGAACATGGTTAATGTTACCATGGAGGAGGTAAATTTGACTACTAATAATTTCCTACATGAACTTTCTATCAGTAAGTATATGACTTGACTATTTATTGTATCACTCAGTAATAAATGAGTAGGTCTGCAGTAAATGCTGAATGTGGCATGTAATAACGAAGTAGGGAAGGTTGCTTTACAATGCTCAACGTTTAAGCAATGGAGACATTGTGTAAAAAATGTGTAAATTTAAAACAGTATCAACTTTCTCTGTATCTAAAAGGGCATATTGACTGGTGTTTTATAGATTGTAAAGAATTATTTCCCTTCAGTAATTTAACAGATGATGAATTATTTGCCCTGCACACGGATTTGAATATGAACGTTGAGTTATGTAAACTATATAGATGTTGCTCGGAACTTAACAAACATTTTAAAACATTTACTTACACCGATCAAAGTACATCTGATTTCGAGCAAGACATAAATCCTGATAATAACTTTTATAACAATATAAGTTTGCAATGCAATTATTATACAGATAATCAGTTTAAAGAAAAATTAAATAATGAAACGGGTCTTTCAATAATTCATTTTAACTGCAGAAGTCTCAGTAAAAATTTTGATAAGCTGGAAGAGTACTTGAAAGATTTAAATTATAAATTTGATATAATGGCAATTAGCGAAAGTTGGTTGGACCAAGATGCATACTTAAACTTTTATCATCTTGTCGGTTATGACTTATGTCATAATGCACGTAAAAACAAAAGTAGCGGACTGGCAATATATATAAACAACACCATTAAATACAATACTTTAGATGAAATGTCCATTGTAATTGAGAATATTTTAGAAAGTATAACAGTCGAAGTGGTACTTGATAAAAATGGTGGGTCTCTATCTTTAGTTTATGTTTATTAATGTTTGATATTGAGAAATTAGGATGTCCTCTAAACTATTGATATGTAATTGATTTATATTAAAGAGTTGGGGAGAAATCTGTTGTATGAGGTATAATATATTTTTCAGTAAAAAAAAACAGAGATTGATTGGTGTTTCTTTATTGACGTTTATGTTTATGAATGTTTGATGTTGAGAAATTATGATGTCCTCTTAACTATTGATATGAAATTAATTTATATGAAGAGTTGGGGGAAAATATATTGTTCAGTAAAAAAACCGAGATTGACTAGGTGAGTCTTTATTGACGTTTATATTTATTAGTGTTTGGTATTGGGAAGTTAGGAATAGGTGCTTTAAAAGAAGTATAAAAATGAAAATCTTATTTAAGGTATTTATTATTTTTAGATGAAAATATTTTTTTAAATATTTATTAATTTGTAAACGAAACATAACAAAATGAATTGGATTGTATTATTTATATCTACAGGAAAGTTGTCACTGTCTTACAAAAAACAGATATGATGATGTGTTTTCTTTTGGAGTTTTTGTGGAAATTTATGGTGGATATTATTTACGATTTTGTTCTATTAAAGGAGTCCTCTAAACTATTGATATGTAATTAATTTATATAAAGATTTGGGGGAAATAAATATAAGTAACTTTACTTCCTTTTCCCTCCTTTTCTTTCATGCAGCATTATATTTATAGTAATGTTCTTATTATGTATTTTTGAGTTTTACTGAAGGATCGAAATAAAAAATACGAAACGAAACGAAACGAATACTTTTTAGACCTTAGGGAGGTGATTTTGTAGTTGATGAGTCATTCCATGCCTCCAATTTTTATGAATTTTGGCACATTTGTGAGCCTCCTTGAGAAACCGTGCCACACCAAATTTCCCAGCGTTTCGGGCCATTTCTCACGGGTCTACAATAGCTTAAAGATTTTGCGTCTTTTCCATAGAAACAGAAAATTGGACAAAGTCACTAACCTATTCTTTGATTTGCATACATTTGGTACCACCGGATTAAATTTCCTTTTTCAGTGATATGTAAAACGATGAACTGTGAAGGTACAACATTTTTTTACTATTTTAGTAAAGGTGTATCAATCGATCAATCGATCGAAATCTGATACTCTGTTAGGAAATGAAGTGTCAATCATGTCTACAAAATTTCAATCTGGAGAATCCACGGGCGTGGAAGATATTAAAGAAAAAATCTTCAAATAGCAGGAAAAATTCTGGGAAACTACAATTTTAAACTTTTAGCAATTCCATGTATACATATGCAGAAAAATTATGTGCCAGGATTCCGTTTTAGCCACTTTTCTGACCGTAGAGAGCGAAGGTCCGTTTTGTGAAAATTTGCCATCTAGAATTAGTAAAGAAATAAGTGAGGATGACCCTCTCCATAGGAAAAACCTGTGGTAGCTCAAAATTAAAAATGATCATCTTTCTTATGTAATACTCTGTATCTTATGTAATACTTTGTATCTTATGAGAGTGGCATTTAGCTCAGTTGGTTTAGCTGGTGGAAATCACTGTGCCGTGCGCTGAACCGTGACTCACTCATGGTTCGATTCAACACCACACCGCTCTCCTTGTGTTTCGGCTGTAGGATCAAAATACAAGTTACTAGCGCACCGTCTTTCGGATGAGACGTTAAGCCGTTGGTCCCGTGTACAACATGGCTCATGTGCACGTTAAAGAACGCACTCTTCGAAAGAGAGTATGGGGTTGTCTCCTGGTGTACTACCCAATCACCACCAGAAGGACCCCACTGGAAAGAAGTCCACTTTGGACTTTCGTGGGTTATCCTTGGTGTTCTACACCGAATAAATCGAATCAAATCAAATCAACTAATGGTTGTAGAGTTTTGAATTTGGTATCAATTTGTTTAGAATATATAGCCAATTTGATCTAATGAAAATGTTGTTCAAAAATGACCGGAAATTGAGTCATCGACCTTTTTGACCTGCAGTTTGTGGAATTTTAATAAAAGCCAACACCTCTCAGTAGTCGTACAGTTTGAGTTTGGTGTCAAACAAACATTTCTATTTAGTTTAATTAGATGATTCTCCAAAAATACCGGAACAAGGGTTATTTATTTTTGACCTGTGCTACACATTTTTTTAAATTATATTTCCGTAACTACTTATGTGGTGAGAAAATATATCGATCGATCACGATAAGACGCCGCCAAAATGATAGCCTCTCACTCAGCCATGGTATACCAATTAACATCCGACAGGAATGATCGATGCTGGAGTAAACTACTAATGATTTTTTCCTAAAAGAAACATCGTTTTTTTTTTAATTGTTCAAGTTTTTTTTCACAATAAAAAATATATTAAAAGGCAGGTGGTCGCTAAACAGGTATTTTTGTTTTACTTAGCCTTTTTTAGACAGACACAATCTGAATACTTGCGGTAAAATGCAAGTTCTCTTCGGGTTTGTCTTGAACCAAGTCTCCAGGTTATTCTGGCGTCCATACAAATAACAATAACAACAACAACAAGATGAAAAATGGAGACGTTTAAAAATATTGTACAATACAATATATTTTATCCATTATTTTAATTTTACTACATTTTAACCTCAACACTTTTTTAAATATTTTAACATTTCATGTTTTGCTTCGTAAATTTTAACTGTGAAAAAACGTCTGAAATTTCAAAGCATGTATTTTACTGTTTTGACTATAAATAAAAATATACTGAATACTGAATACAATAACAATAACAATGACAATAACAATAAAGATAATAATAAAATTTCGTAAGTATTTTTAAATTCCCTATTGGGAGCCCTATTCAGTGGAATTTCATATAGAAATATTGTACTTACAAATTTTCTAAATAACTTGTATTAAAAGCCATTGAGGCAATACTCTTGATCATGTTACTTCCAAGAGATCTGAAAACAGTAAAACATAATATGGAAACATTTTTATCATTTGCTATCCGAACTGAGCGAACCAAGATCACAACACCCTGCCGTGTAGGTAGTTCATTTCCATAGCCTATAACAGCGAATTGATTATGTTTTATATTTTCTATTTTTTCGATAAACTGCTCAACCAATCATACCAAGTTTTATATCAGATTCAAGCGTCTTGGTTCAAGACGGTGATTCGGTTTAATTTGTTAAAAGACAATCAAAAGGATGAATTGTCATTCTGATGTTTGAATTGTATGGCACGACAAACCGACGAAACCTCTCCGAAACCTCATCCACTGGGGCGCATTTCGTTAAACACTTAAAATATAAAAATAACACAGACTTTGGGCAAGTCTATGTATATCAGCTCATCTGATATATCAAGATTACGGAAACATAGGCCTATTTATTATAATCAGTAACAGCTCGTTAAAAAAATGTTTTACCATTTTACAATTTATGTCCTGGTTCTAACAGGAGGATATATAATAATAAAATTGTTTACATTAGCTTAACTTCCTACATAATGACTCTAAATGGCTTGTTGGTGAAAACAGCATTTTAGGTCTTATTCTTTAGAAAATACATAACAGTAAGAAATTTTCTTACATTACTGACCCTGGTCCAAGATTGCTGAAACCGCCAGTTGCAATTTCCGTAACTCCTGCTTTGAATAAATGTCTAAGGACAGAATGTACCTAGTTATTATTGGTGATGTATTTGCTGAAACACAGGTGGTTGTTAGTGTGATGTAACCATTGTAATCATCAACGTCATTGTTTTTTTTTGTTAACATCCTTGTTGTGACTATCACTGTCTATGAATCATCGATCGTCGTCATTATCATTATTATTTTTATTATTACTATAATAAATGATAGCTTACAAGGTACAAGAGAGGTAACCATACATTGAAAAGGCATTTTCAACTACTTTGCTGATATTGTTGTGTGCCATGTCTCTAAATTGGTGATAAACAAATAAATATGCACATTAAAATTATTTAAAGGTGATTGAAATAAAATTTTCTTTGATAATTTATAACAGTTTTGTTTGTAAAAATAAAAAGGTCAAATGGAACCAACTGTATCAAGGTTCTCCAGAGGGGGTTTGGTGAGGACCGGACTTAGGTTAAAGATCATTAAGGGGTTATTAGGAAAATATCAAGGGACAGTTGAAATTATTACATTAACACAATTCAACTTGGATATTAAGGACCATGGACACATTTCAAACCCTATAGGTCAATGGTTAATTGGTGGTCATTATGGTTCAATTTTTAAAATTGTCCAGTTTAAGGCCCGGTCACACCGCCTGAACTGTGTTTGAGCGTTCCTTGTGGGTTTTTTTCACCGCTCCTGGAACGCTTCAGCAAAGGACTGGGAGTGTGACCGGGCCTTTAAGACCCGGTCACACCGCCAGAAATTTGCTGGAGCGTTCCTGGAGTTGTGAAAAATCGTCTTCCTACCGTTCAAGAAACGCTTCAAACGCTTTTAGTTTGTATTGATCAGGAACGACCCTTAGGACCTTCTAAACATAACGTACACATTACCCCAGGGGTTTATCCTTGGACGCCTCCCATATCCCAACATGGGGTCAAGTGTCACATGTAGGTCATCAGGGTCAGTGAGCATCTTGGGTGAAATCACGTATAATTATCCAGGCTCCCCATCAGAAGGAGTGAGTGGGGTTGTCGAGAGGCAACTCTGCATCACAAGCAACCACCATTCGGGTGATTGGTGGTTGCTAGTGGAAGCTGAGGTTAGTGTTTTATTACAAACACATGCCTTGAAGTCCCGTGCGTCTATGCAAAAAAACTGTTAATTTTACTGTTTCCTAGTCCAATGCCCGTATAAAACCGACTAGGCATAATAGTCCTAGTTTGAACTATGTTTAAAATAGTGCTAATTTAGATTTACAACTCATATTCATAAACATCTAGTTGAAGTTTGTAGTTCCACTTAACCAAGCTGAAATGAATAAGTAAATAATGGTAATTTTATAGCCTTGTATATTAAATGATTTTCACTTTATCAACATTTATTTATTGCAATTGCTTTGTAAATGTAAATTGTAAGGCTACATTTACATTTACAAAGCAATTGCAATAGATTTGTAATTGTAAATTGCAAGGCTACATTTTTCCACCCATAATAATAAATGCATTGTTCATTTGTAGGTTTAAAATATATAGACCTAATGTTTAAAGTTGAATATGTCAGTGTTTTAGTCTATCTCAATTAAGAATAGAAAAATCTCTCTTCCAAAGCCGCGAGTTTGTGGAGGTTTACTTAGTTGTAGTTCTAGTTGTAGTTCGTTTTCGGAATATGAAATTACATTATTCTATTATTCTTATTATTATAAGTTTTATCTCGAACTACGGTTTTATTTTTAATCAAATGGTAACACAGTCATGCCCAATTGCGTTAAATTTGGACAATTTTTTATAACGTACATGAGCAATAATTCCGATCATTTAGAGTTGCCACATTCTAAAATCTTCGCATTTCGGCCCAACCATGATGGAATTGAAATAGGTATTGTTTTCTTTAAATGAGGATCACAGTTATATATTAATTGCGCCAAGTCGAAATTTTGTTTTCTTTATGTGTAAGAGTCCAGTTTCGAGCATTTACAAGTGCAATATTTTAGAATGTTCGTAGAATATTACACAACCACGGCGGGGCTAATTTAGGTTAAACCAAGCTTAAGCCCTAAACATGTCTGTATTCGCTCTTATGGCCAATACGGTAGTGCCACATAAAAAGTGGTGAATTATCACACTCTATCTTCAATCGTGTGGAAGCAGTGGGCGCAGCGGTGGCGTTTCGGGCTTCCAATCACGAGGTCGGTGTTTCGAGACTCACTCTGGCGACTGTTTGTGTTCCTAGGCAAGACAATTAATCCACATTGTCTCTCTCCACCCAGGAGTATAAGTGGGTACCTGGGAGGTACAAATGCCATATGCGCTGATTACGGCTGCAAAATTATGGAATGGATTGTATTCCATAGGTGTTTGTCCCAATGACTGGGGGTAATAATTGTGAAGCGCTTAGAGGCCTTGGCAATAAGCGCTATACAAATGTCACATATTATTATTATTATTATTATTAATCGAAGAGCTATGTGTCCAATTTCCGGACATGGAGTCAACATTTTATAAAGGAAAAACGTCACACCTCGGTTCGTGTGTTATCCCGTTCACAATGATAAGTCCCTGAACTGTGACACTATCAAATACTTATGAAATGTATACGATTGTTATTTCCAAAAGGTTTAATTGCTAAACACTCTTTTTGAATTTTCAGACGTCGTCTCTCTCCCTTTTCAGTATTCCTGGTCCACCACGTGCTATGTGGTACCACTTGAAAACCAAGACAGACTGATCTGGAAAGCAGCATGTAAAATAACGCAATTTTTTCCGGGCCTTCGGCCCCTGGACCCCGAACGGGGCCCTAGATTTTTCAAAGGACATGATTTTAATTAATAAAGATAAAACCAGACCAAACCATGACATGATAATTTAGTAACCGATTTTCAGTATTTGTTTATGTGCAAGGAATCACGGGATTCACTGTCACCGGGTGCACATACAGCAGGCGAGGAATGTCATGACAGTGGCTAGGCGGCAGGCATTGAAATACCAAAAGAGTAATTGTATTAATCGAATGTCTATTTTTTAAGATTTGTAGAAAAATATTGTAGGTCTACTAACCGAGGTCAATATTGTACTCGCCTTCAATTTGTTCTATATTTTATCACAATATATTTTGCTACAATATACTGTCACAGTATATTTCCCTACAATATATTTTGCTATTCCTATCAAAGGAATACACAATCAATGTGTTGACAATAAAACAAGATACTTACAGTAAATAGAACTTCGCCAGCTTTGTAAATGTGTTGGGCTGAATATTCTGAAGAATACATCTATTTATTTTGCTAATAGTGTAAAAGAAGGAAAAATAACAATTTTTGATAATAAGAACAATTTGAAATTAATGTTTACTGAAATAATAACTTGTGTAATGACGCCTCAGCTAATATTATTTATTGAAAAAATAGCATAATGTTGCTGCATATGTGTATGATAATCCTTTCATCTTCTTGGACTCCAATTCGTCCTCGCCACCGCCAGGGTCCATATACCAGATTTGTGGGAATACCGAAAACATTGAACTCGTCTTCGACTCGTTCAATATTTTTCCAGAGCTCGTGTAATGTTGTTCAGTATCCCATTCAAATACATTCAATATTGTATAATTGTAGTCCGATTGGTTTTAAATTTTGCTTCGGTCATTTGTTTGGTCGGTCAGTAAGACGGTCTGTGCGTATTTTTTGTGGTCGGTCTTTATGTTTATCATACTTTATTGTCAGAATCTAAAGCGCACTGCTATAAGCGGTCTGACGTTAAGACCGTCTATTGTTACTCCAGGATGATAATTGGATTTAATCCGATTTTTTGGTGACCAAGGTTTTTCAAGTCTTTTCTATGTAAAAAAAATCAGCGTATTTTTTTTCAGTCTTATTGGCCCCAGTCAAGACATTTTGGCTACTTCAGCCACTTTTTGGTCAAAAATGTAAATTTTTTGTCAAATTTTGTTAAATAAATTCAAAATTGTTGGTAACGATGTTTTGACCATCCTATCCTATGTTAAAACATGTGTGGAATCCAAATCAGCAGTCCTATTGAAATAACACATGACATTTTGGATATTTTGGTCAATTTTGGCCAAAAATGATAATTTTTGACCAAGTTTCGTTAAATAATCGAAATTGTTGGTGACCATATTTTGAGCAACCTATCTTATATAAAAATATGTGTTGAATCGAAAAGCAGCAGTCTCATTGATATCACTCGTGAAATTTTTGCTATTTTGGCCAATTTTGGTAATAAATGACCATTTTGACCAAATTTGGTTAGATAATCAGAATAATTGGTGACCATGTTTTGACCATCCTATCCTATGTTATGTGCTGAAATGAAAAAGGGCAGTCTTATTGACACCACTCACAAAATTGTGGTCATTTTGCCACTTTTTTGGCCAAAATGACCATTTTGGCTACATTTGATTAAATATTCAGAATCATTAGTGAGCATGTTTTGCCGAATCCAAAAAAGTAGTCTTATTGATCTCGCCCCTTGGTATATTAGATATTTTGGCAAATTTTCTACAAAAATTACCATTTTGAAAAAAAAATAGTTAAACAATCAGAATGTTTGGCATGTTTGGCAAAACATCTTTACAGGGTGTAAGTATGCCTGCATCAATGCCTTTGATTCTCTCAAATGGACTATCTTGGTATGTTGGTTTGTTTCTGGTAAAATATTTTCACCCTGGCCTCGTTCCTGGATAATAATATTCTCTGACCATAAATGGAACACACATTTTTATACAAGGCTATCACTATCAACAAAAGTAATACCGTCTCCAGTATTGCCGTCTTTCAAAAATGAAGAACGCACATTCAGCTATCTTTAAATGGGTTAACTTTTCCTTTTCTACAAAAATGACGTATAGTCATATTCGGTAAAAGCATGATACCGGGCAACTTGCAAAGAATTAGA
The DNA here is from genome assembly GCA_025631205.1 of Nesometra sesokonis. Classification (NCBI taxonomy): domain Eukaryota; kingdom Metazoa; phylum Echinodermata; class Crinoidea; order Comatulida; family Antedonidae; genus Nesometra; species Nesometra sesokonis. Next base: position 9,950 of record JAOTQE010051906.1, read on the forward strand.
CCAAGGGGGTTTTCTGGTAATGTGATATGGAGTATGCATTATACTTTCTTGATATGGATATATCTTCTAGTATTGTCACTTGAATGTCCATCCACACATTGTCCTCAATTTGAATAGAATGATAGGAGGATAATCATGATATCAGCATCGTTGCACGGACAACTACTTTCTGACCTGGAACTGCTTTAGACAGCACGCTGAGAAAGAAATCATGTGTCAGCCTCCACATGTGAGCATACAAACTGTGGTGTCTCATGCTCTACGGTTCCAGATAGATTTGCTGTGTACTGAAGACACAATAACAGTCTTTTGTTGTATGATAGATGCACACTTGGCACCTTTCCATTCCTCTATGAAAAACTTCAGAAGGGTAGTTTTGTAAATCCTTGGTGATCACAAGGCATGTCTAAAATCTTTGGGACGTACCTGGTTTGTCCTGTAATGTAAAATGATCCATCACTTGCACCTCTTGTCTGTTGCTCAATGTTCCTTCTGCTTTTAAAGATGTATTGTCACTTGAAAAATGACAAAAAATTGATTTTGAAAATAATTTGCTAGTTTTGACGAAATATATAAGCTATGACCATGAAACTAGAAATTAGGGTATTTTAAAATTATTTACCCCCAAAATTGCAACATTATATGCTAAAAATCAGCCAAAAACCTCAAAAAGGATGGAAGCCTCTCAAATTTTTATCATTATTTTCGTGTAAATGCTGTTAAACAATTTTTAAATACACTAATTTCTATTCTGAAGTTCTTAAATTTAATGTTACTTGACTATAAGCAAGTTAATGTCAAAATTAATGTCATTGAGTTTTTGTTCATTTTCAAGTGACAATACATCTTTAACATGACTATCACAGACAAAGTGCACTTCATGTGCCTGTGTACTGAATATGGTTATCAATACCATCTTTGCCATCTTGTCAAAATGCAGAAGCAATGATATCAACAAAAACTGCTCTTGTATGGATCATCACATTTGTGTTACATAATGTAGGTTTGCCCAAACATGGGCACCAACAATTTGTATTTGACAATGATGGTCAAAATGGTCATTTTTGGTAGAAAAGTGGCCCAAATGGCCAAAATGTCATGGGAGTTAATCAGACCTTTTTTGGATTGATTACTTTTTTGACATATTATGATAGGATGTTCAAAACATGGTCACCAATAGTTATAAACATTCCGCACATTTGGTTGTCATTTTGGGCCAGAAAGTGACCAAAAAATAATGACATGGATGAGATCAATAAGACAACCTTTTGGGGGATTCAGCAAACGTTTTTTTACATGGGATAGGATGTTCAAAACATGGTCACCATGATTCTAATTATTTAGTCAAATTTGGTCAAAATGGTCATTTTTAACAACATTGGCGGAAATATCCAAAATGTCACAAGTGGCATCAATGAGACTTCTGATTTTTGATTCAACACATAAGTTTACATAAGATGGCCAAAACATGGTCACCAACAATTCTGATTATTTAACCAAATTTGGTCAAAAATAATCATTCCTGGCCAAAATTGGCCGAAATAGCCAAAATGTCATGAGTGGTGTCAATTATAGGACTGCTATTTTTGGATTCACACATGTTTTTACATCGGATAATATGGTCAAAACATGGTCACCAACAATTCTGATTATTTAACCAATTTTGGTCAAAAATGATCATTCCTGGCCAAAATTGGCCGAAGTAGCCAAAATGTCATGAGTGATGTCAATTATAGAACTGCTATTTTTGGATTCACACAGGTTTTTACATCGGATAATATGGTCAAAACATGGTCACGAACAATTCTGATTATTTAACAAAATTTGGTCAAAAATGATCATTCCTGGCCAAAATTGGCCGAAATAGCCAAAATGTCATGAGTTGCTGTCAATAGGACTGCTGTTTTTAGATTCACACATGTTTTTACATAGGATAAGAAGATCAAAACATGGTCACCAACAATTCTGATTGTTTAACCAAATTTTGTCAAAAATGGTCATTTTTGGCCGAAATAGCAAAAATGTCATGAGTGGTGTCAATAGGACTGTTGTTTTTGGATTCACACATGTTTTTTTTCTGATTAAATAATCACATTTGCCCAAAAATGGTCATTTTGACCAAAAATAGCCGAAGTTGCCAAATTTTTTAACCCTTTCGCTGCCACCATAGCATAAATGCTAATAGACGCACTCACAGCGTGTGCCAACGTAGCATAAATGCTAATACAAAGTGCCTGTTAGAAAACTCCCTTTGAGCGACTGTACAGAAGTCTAACTCAGAAGGTCATGTATTGTTTAGAAAGCCGATAAAATTCTGCACATGTTGATGTATAATTTGTCAGGGGTTGCTTTGTAACAAGTTCGACTTTTTTAGTTTGTAATTTCGCAAAAACCTTTTCCCAAGGGAACAATAGTAATTACCTTATTATTTTATAAACACAATCCTTCAATTTCATGTAATAAATTGATAACAAAATATAAATAATAATTTATGATGGAAAGAAACAGACTATACTGAACAAAATTGTTTATAAATGTTTCTTCAAATTCTCAATATTTTTTGAGTTAAATAGCAATATTTAATACACTATAAAGTAATAGCAATGTGGTGGCCTTGGCTTGTTATCAGGTGGCACTGTTAATTAATGAGCCGTTAATCGTCTTGCAGCCAAAGGGTGTTTTTTGTTTGAATCAGCATAACTTTTTACATAGGATAGGACGGTCAAAACATGGTCACCAACAATTCTGATTATATAACCAAGAAATGGCCAAAATGTTTTGAGTTGGGTCAATAAGACTGCTTGTTTTAGAATCAGCATATTTTTTTACATAGGATAGGTTGGTCAAAACATGGTAACCAACAAATTCTGATCAAATTTTGCCAAAAATGGTAATTTTTTACCAAAAAAGTGACCAAAATGGCCAACTAGCCTTGAGTGGGGTCGATAGCACTGCTTTTGTGAAACCAGCGGATTTCTTTACATAGTTTGAAAAAACTTGGTCACCAACAATCTGATTAAATCCAGTTATTCCCTGGAGTATGTGATATCACGCAGGTTTTTAATTAAAGACCATTGTACCTCCATGACTATACCGATGCCTTAGTGGGTAGCGGTCTTAACAAGTATAGTAAAGCATGGTCTGAGATAACAGTGCCGTTAGCATTGTTTGACCTTGAATTGGCTGTTTAGATATTTTGTTTTGTTTGTTCATGTTCTGCATCATAAAATTAAAAATCCCGTATTTGTTTTAAAGATGTGACACTTAATTACTGTTATACTAGGGAATGATTGTGATTTCATACTTTTTACTTACTTTGCTAAGATATTCTATATTAAAGCCGACTTTATTTTGGAAGTTAAGACCACCAGTTGAGACCGTTTTATAGCAATCAACCCCTCATATGTCGACTTCATTGTAATGTCTGCCAGTCATCACATTGTCTAATTTGTCGGTCTGTCCATCTTAATAACATTTCATCTTTGTTTAATTAAAACTTGATAACATGCCCACTACGTAAATTAGGTATGAACAACTTACAGAACTTGAAGTTTCTTGGAATCTTTGAACGTTGTGTTTTTCAGGATCTTTATTTGGTTGCCAGACAATACCCTACAAAGTTAATGTTGTTACGTATCACGTCTTTATGTTTCAAAAATGTTATTATTGCACAAGATGGCCGACAAAAATGCCAAAATATAAGTTATTAAAACTCATACACAGAAAAAAAAACGGCAAATAGGCATTACCGTCAATGCTGTGGAGATTGGTAATCGACAATATTACTGTCAAGTTTTGTTTGTTTTGTTTTATTGTAATTCTTTATGCACATATCAATACATTAAATATTGTAAATGGTATAATTGAATAGCATGGAAGGTGACCAAAATAAGTTGAAAACTTTAGGTTATGGTCACCTACATTAATCAGATGAAAAAGATAAAAATAAAGATAAAAATTCTAACTAGTAAGTAAGTATATTATATAAATAAGTACATTGTCAAATACAAAAAAATACACAACATATTAAATAAATATCCTAAACTAAATTTAATATATGATAAAACATGTTGTAAGCAAGGTCAGGATCATTATTAGTTGCAAGAATGTCCGACCAGTTAGTGACAGAAAGGTCTTCGTTGAGATTCGCTAATGTATTATCGTTAACATGTTTTAAATAAATATACTTAGAAAATTTGCTATTTTGAGAGAAATGGACAGATGAATGAATGAGGACAAAAATTAGAAAATGATCCGATATATCCGAGTAGAAGATACCAGGAGAAAGTTTGCTTTTAAAATCGTTACAAAATATGTTATCAATAAGTGTTGCAGATGTGCGCGTAATTCTGGTAGGCATATTTATTAATGGAAAAAAGTTAGAATTGAACAGTGTGCTAATAAAATTTGAAGTTGGATTGTGGGAATTATATTTCAATAAATCAATATTAAAGTCGCCACACAAATAAGCAGTATTGTTTTCATTATTAATTGTGTCAAGTAAACAAGAAAAATTAGAAATAAAGGAGTTTAATGGAAGATCAGGCAAACGATATATTACCCCCAATATTATATTTTTAGGTTTTCATTTATCTCTATAAAAAGGGATTCCGAATTAGAAGAAATAATATTACTAAGATCATTGCGTAAAGTATACTGAAAACTCTGGTCCAATATGTATATATATATATATATGTATATGGCGACACCACCCACTGGTCTCTCGTTTCTTGATGATTGGAGTAAATTATATCCAGGAATGTTATAAAAAGAAAAGTTAGTTTTAGTTGAGTTGAAAAAAAGTTTCAGTAAAGCATAATGCACTTAGAAACTGGTTAACATCGTTATAATGTTTCACTAAACTGCGTACGTTCATATGAAAAAGACTAAATGGAGAATTAAGATTGCAAACCTTGGAGTTGAAGTTATCGATAAAATTATAATTGCATAGATCGTTGGTATCGTTAAAGGTCCCGTTATCAAAATCTTTGATGCCACTAACGGAAACATCGAAAGGATTAAATACTAAAGATTGAAGCTTATTAAAATCTATTCTTTGATTACGAAAAAAACATCCAAGTTCGTTAATAAATTCATCATCATCAACAATATTGTTCAAAGAGAAAATATTACCTGAACATTTAAAACATATCCAGGCTTTATCTCCATTAGCACAAGAATTGTGAACAGGCTTGTTGCAGACTATGCAATTTAACGGACACGTGTATATGTTTTTTTACATGTATGTATGTATACCTTGTTCTAATAAGTATTGGAAGTAAGTCTGGATTTGCAAATAAGTTATATACAACAGCTGCCTAATATTGAAAAAAGAAAAACGATAGTATAGAAAAAATAATAAACAAATAAGACAAATAACAGTACAAATAGCGCGGCAATGCACACCTGGAATTTTAGCAAGGTATGCAGTATACGGTATGTGCTATGAAATTTTGTTTCTATACGAAAGAAGTTTCACCAATATGTGTTGGTGGTTGTCGGTATTTGGTTTGCCGTCCCAGTGGGCACGTTCGATGTTGACTTTCATGTCAAATTTATCCAAGAAAAATGATTCTATTTTCTCAATGAAGTTTTCCCCTTCAACTTTCTTTAACCCAATGATTCTAATGTTGTTCCTTCTGTAAAACCGTTCTGCTTTGTTCGTTTCTGACTTAATTTTTTTTTAGTTCTACACTTACTTCCTCAAGTTTATGCTCCAACTGTTTAATTTTTTTATCCTTTACTTCTTCCTTCTTTTCTAATTCTTTGATCCTAGTACTATTGACTCCAATTGACTTCGATAGTTTTAGTTCCAATGCTTCCTGTGACTTCATTATTTTCTCAAGCGAGTTCTTAACGTAACTTTCAAAGTCGCTGTTGTCGTCAACTACAACGGTTTGACTCGCGTTCTTCGAAGCGTGCCTAGACGGTCTGTGGCTCATTGTTATGTTAACTAGGGAGCGTGAAGCACACGTCCGTTCACAATTCCACCATCGGATCAACGAATGACGATACTACAGGAATCGGTAAATGGCTACTGTTGACGCTGTGGAGATCGGTAATCGACAACATTATACTGAAGAATTGGCTATTACTATTGATCCTGTGGAAATCTGTAATTAGCTATTACTGTCGATGCCGCGGAAAACGGTATTTTTTCTACCATTCTTTTCAGAATGTTAGAAAAAAAAATGAACTCATAAATGTTGAAGAAATGATCAACCATCTACACACTGCTGTGGACTGTATCCGTTGTAATCTGCTATTAGCAGGTATCTATATGTGTCTAAAGAAAATGATTACATCCCCCACGAGAGGTAATAGCATTTGAATGTTATTATTACCCAAGTGTATGAACTAAAACCAGAAATAATTGGTTTCGAAGTAGGCCTATGTGCTCCAGAAGCACCCGTCTCAATTATAAATTAAGGAACACGTCGTTTTTATGGTTGTCTTAAAATTACCACTACTACTACTGGTACTGTTGCTGACTGCTATCGCTATGATTTTCTCGACCACCACCACTACTACTACAATACCACATTTTTACATAAAGGGATATCTCGAATGTAATATATTTTAAAATAAATATCTTGTACCCTGCAACAAATCTAATTGACCTACATTGTAAGTTACACACACCCTTAATAGTACTCTATATGATTTGGAAGAAGAAATGTTTTGCAGACACAATAAAACTCTATCAAAAAAGACACCTTCAGGACTAGCAAAGATGTCCCCTTAAGAGAGATGTCTCCTTGGGAGGTTTTAAACATAGTGTTAACAGATGCTTCCTACTATATTGTTTGAAGGATGGTGTCTCCATAAGAGCGATGTTTCCTTAATATTCTGAACTGAGTCTGACGCTTAACAGGGATGTCCTCCTAATTTGGTGTTAGAAGTTACAATAGAGGGGTTCAATTATGTATGAATAATTATAATGTTGTTAAATAATTTTAGACCTGTTTATCAAGCATTTTATCTTAAAAAAGAAACATTTAAGTTATGTTTAAAATATTTGACCAAACTGATTGTTGTGTAATTCTGTTTCTAATTTTAATGGTGAATTCTAGTGGTAACAGCGGTCAATAAAAGTAATTAATGTTTGTGGGTGTGTTCAATATTATTATACTTAATGTTTAAAGCAACGAACACATTCTGAAGTTCATTCAGTCCATCAAATGCTCCATCGATTGACTGAATGTTGTGTAATTCTGTCTTAAATGGTTTCTAGTGGTAGAGTAATTAATGTTTGTGGGTGTATTCAATGTTACTATACTTAATGTTCAAAGCAACGAACACAATCTGAAGTTCAGTCAGTCCATCAAAGGCTCCATTGATTGACTGAATGTTGTGTAATTCTGTCTTAAATGGTTTATAGTGGTAAAGTAATTAATGATGTTTGTGGGTGTATTCAATATTATTATACTTAATGTTTAAAGCAACGAACACAATCTGAAGTTCAGTCAGTCCATCAAATGCTCCATCAATTGACTGAATGTTGTTATATGATGCGTTTCTGAAAAGAGACAATTTAAAACATAATTTACTAATTTTTTTTTCAATTCTACTTTAATTAATCTTAATTTCCACAAAGGCTAGTTTCGTTTTTTATCATGTAAATTATTTACACATAACCAAGGTCACATACCTTTAAGTTTCTACAGTGGGACCGAGGTTATTACTCCTTTAGTTTGCGTATACTATTGGTATTTACTGGTACTTTAGTATAGTTCGTTGATGGTTATTACACTATATTCTTAGCCAGAACAGTAGCACATTTTGGTTATGCGTGTCAATAAAACATTCGAATGTGACAAATTGCAGCCATTTTATAGACAACCCGAATCATCCCGATTGATACATGTTGTTTTCAAGTTAAACCAGGGGGCCAAATTCTTTCTTTCTTTATTTGCCAAAAAGTACAATAATATTTACATAAATCATATTTTAAATGAATAGTAGGCAAAAAATAGGAAACCAAAAAATAGCTTACAAGCTAATCTAGTTTGGTTCCAAACTAGATTAGAAGAATAAACAGAAGCGTATTCCATTACAGGTCTACTGTAACCACAATAGATTAAAACCAGATTGTTTTTAAAGCGATTTAAGTAAATACCGCATACATCTTTTTATTTACCCTACTTATCGTTTCGTTGACATAATTGAGAGAAGAATCACCAAGTTTAAGATTTTAATTAAATGGTTGGGTTTTACCGAAATATACCTTAAGGTCATGACATATATTACACCAATCATGAAAATCGTCTAAATCACAATGAAGAGAGCCGGTTTCGTGTAAATTCCAGTTTTCTATCATGGATAGGTCATCTACATATTTAAAATAGTCTTAGATTATTTACATGCATCATTCATTAAAATTTGAAAAAAGGTATGCCCCAATTTTGTTCCTTGTGGAACACAACATGCCAACCTTCGATAGTACATGTTGCCAAACATGGCCAGCATCTAGAAGCTGTAGATATAGTGATAAACATGCACAAACATACAAGACGGTTCAATTAAAAATCCTTTCGTTAGAGTTTGTTTAAGATTACATAAGACATATCACATGAAGCCTGTAGTAAAATTGCTATGCGCAGCGTGCACGTTGCAAAATAAAAAAAAAGTTTTAAAACATACATGATCTTTATATCCATTTGAAACTTCGGTAGAGAAGTCAGCTTGTTATAGGCCAATACACTGAAATGAAATTAGAGAGCCTTCATATGAAATATTTAAACCATAGTTCGAGTAAAAACACAACCCTGGGTCTAAAGCAAGATTTTAAAATCTAAAGGTCCGTGTAAAAATGTTTTAAAATTGATAATCCATATAGTTACTGGTTCTGTTGACTATTTACAGATATCATCTTCAAAGTGACAATTCAGAAATACGCACACCGATAGGTGGCGGTCGCAAAAGCCCGCCGCACACTTGAGGAACAAACTCAGCAAAGTGCCTCGCGAGACAGTGAGCAAAATATCTATTGTCTTTGATATTTTTTATTCGTAGAACTTCGCCCGCAGTGTGCGCCAAAGCTGAGCAAAATACACACTAACTGATGTAACTGCGCACGCGCATTATAAACTGAAATAAACAGATTCCACTACCTTAACCAATCAGATTGGTTAAGATTGATTATATTCATGCCTAAATGTTCCATTTATTCTATACTGAATGCATTCATTCATCCCTCTTAATTAATAAATTCATTCACTGCATTATTTGGCAATCATGTTTCCGTTCGTATGGATGTTCGTATCGAGTGAATAAATAGATGGATCGAGTAAAGAATGAATAGTGAGTTTTTGAATGAATGTGGAATGCAAGTGAAAAAAATGAATGAATGGATGTATAAAATGTAGGCCTAAGTGCATACGAGCTAACGATCGTTCTTTAATCGATCGAAACATTTTTTCCATTTATCAATCAATTAACTCTTTAACAGATCCGTACATCCACTCTACTTTACTCGATCCATTCGTTCGTTCATCCATTCGCTCGTTCATTCATTTATTCGTTCGTTTCTTCATCAAATCACACTTTACCCGATCCATACCTTCATGTAGCTATTCGTTTTTCTTTCACTTTTTGTTTGACCAATTCTTCTCGATTGAATAATGTATGACAGTCATTCCTCCACCATACACTCTTTAATCGATCGATACGTTCTTTTATACTTCCATTCATGTTTTAGTTGATCAATTCATTCATCCATTCACACTTTACCCAAATTACACGTGCATCCATCTTTTTCACATTAATTCAGCAATTTACTCTTCACCATATACTCAATCCATCTATCCCTTTATTTGATACCCCATCCATCCATTCATCCATCACTCTTTATTCGAATTATAAGTTCATCCATCCATTACAAATTTACTCTTCACTAGATCCATTCATCCATCCATCCATTCACTTTACTAAGTCCATTCATTTATCTATCTATTTTTAATTCAATCCACCAATCTATGCACATTATATTAAAGTGTTTTCTACTTACATATTGTTCCAATTTAGGTAGTCGAAGCAACATTTTGTCTTCTATAGTTTCTAAATTATTCCTTTCAAGTTTGCTTTGAAATAAAAATAAATTTTTTCTTTTCTGGTAAAACCATTCGTCATAAAATTAATTGTATAATTCTTATATTTGTTTAGAGGGCTTTCTATTCATTATACAATGCAAAGATTACAGGTGTTTTTTACTGCTTCGATATAATAAAAGGTTAAACAAGGTTTTTCTGTTTTTATTTATTTCTATTTATTTATTTAATACTCAACAGCAACGAAAGTTGCAACTTACAGAATATGAACATAAAAACATTAATAACAAAAAATAGCAATACAATAAAGTTTGATAAAACAGAAAAACAGACCTATTTTAAATAATTGATACAATAAGATTTAAAGGAAGAAGAACTATTAAAATGATATCAACATTATTATCAAATTCAACTAAACTACTTTATACCTTAGGTAAACGTGTTAAAAAATCCCATTTGATAAGCGTTGGCTATTAAATGGAACATAAAAAGTATATTTCATTCTAGTGGCACGGATGGAACATTTAAACTAAATAAAGAGTAGCAATTGCAATTAAACTCATTATTAACACTTTCATACAAAAACATAAAATCAAACAAGGTATTTCTAAATTCGAGGTTAAAAAATCGTTGACGGAAATATTAAAGCGCCTGAAAAGAAACCTAACAAACTTATTCTGAATACGTTGAAGTCTTATTGCAAGAACTTTGGAAATACAATTTAAAATAACAGAATATAACTCTAAATTATGTCTAACCAAGGCTTTAATTTAATAAAAGTCCGGGAGCCAGGGCCCATTTACTTTCAGAAAATGACCAGATGTTTACTTGGTATTTTTGGAAAGATCATCATGA
>JAOTQE010051917.1:0-20844 GCA_025631205.1 Nesometra sesokonis
CAACATGGCAGTCTGGACAAAAATAAGTCCTCAATCCATTTTCTGGACAACAAAGAACGCCCTCAGTCCATATTCTGAACAACAAAGCATGCCCTCAATCCATATTCTGGACAATAAAGAACGCCCTCAATCCATATTCTGGACAATAAAGCACGCCCTCAATCCATATTCTGGACAAAAAAGCACGCCCCCAATCCATATTCTGGACAAAAATTGTGTCTCCATCTTGGACAATCCCGCCACAACCAATGCCGACGGTGGGGGGCGGGGCAAAGGTGTAGCGCCCGTAGCGCCACCACTGCTCGAGCACTCCCCCTCCTTCAGTGGAAATGAGCACCCCCTTCAGAGGAGAAGGCCAAAACTGCGACGAAAGACACCCAAAAACCATAAACTGAGGTAAAAGTATGGGAAAAAGGATACGCCCCTGTCAACCTTGGAACAAAAATTAGCTAAACAAACAGAAAATGTTAAAGACTGCTGACCGCAAACGGATCGCCAAACTAATATATTGACCAACCAACCAGTGGCATGACCGACATTTGTTATCTAGAAGAAACTCTATTAAGTGTGAAACAATTAATGACTAACAAAAAACGGATTTTTTTTTATTCTTGGGGAAGGGTGAGTTATGTTAAACGCAATGAAGACCTTGGACACATTCACCTTCAATATAGTGACATCCCGTGAGTGACCGCGGACACCTTTGGACTTAAACAATAATTTACCTAATTATGGTTATCAAACGACTGATACAGTAAGGCATAATTGATGCTTGGACACATCCAAAAATAACTTAACTGTACCAATTTTTTTCAATCATTTATTTAGTTTTCAACAAAACTGATACCACTTAACAACTGCTACCCACATGTTAATTATTGTAAGTGTTTGAACGTGGTGACAAAATGATTATTGTAAAATAATCATAAAATTATAGCAGACTTCACTCAAATTAATTAAAATGTTGAAGCGCTGCTGTACATCAAAAGCGAATTAATAGCAATTTTTCATTTCGTTCACACGTTTTGGAAGATTAATTGACACGGAGGTGAAAAACGGCGTTACAATTGGTGATTGAAACATATTATAATGGCCATAAAAACGTCATAACTTGGTGGTTTACATGCCGGCCTACTAATAAAGAGATACCGGGTTCGATATTGGGCTCACCAGGTTATTTCCACTACCAGACTGGCAACGCTATTTCCTAAGCCTACAAATGAGATTTGGTTTAGAAAGCATGCCGGAATTTAGTTGAAAGTGATGAGAAAACTCACTCATGTGACACGAATTTAAAAAAATGGTTTATGGCGTAGTGGTCAACATGCTTTCCTCGAATGCCGAGGTCCTGGGTTCAATCCTGATCACACACCATGTTCTTTACCACGATAAGACAGACTTTGTTTAGAAAGCTTGACCTTTAGAATACTAAACCGTTATGTTACAACAATAGGTGGCGCCCTTTGTAAACAGTAACGCAAAAGGGCGATCCGACAATAAGACGCGGAAAGCTGCGCACAGTATAAATAAACGAAATTTAATCCTTAATAACTTTGTATTTGCGTTCAAGACTAATTTTTGTTACATTTAAAGCGATTAGGCATAAGCTAGCAGCAGTGGCGGTCAGTTTCACCTACTGTTCGTGCACTGAACACCATCACTTTTATTTAGCCAACAAAACCGGGCTTATATCCCTTTTCTTCAAACGCCTAAATATATATATACAAGGCGATTGAAGTTTAGAGTGCAGCTGCTGATCCAAAACTATACAAGCAAGATCAGCGAGCATATGAAGCGATTCTGCATCGTGCTTCTTTTTATAGTATTAACATGCTATGCAAATTTCACATTTCTGCGACTACGCCTGAGGCAAAAGTCTCCGAACGTAATAGCCTGTCGCGTAAAATTCTCCGATTTCTGTAGCTTGAGGCATTAGTCGCAATTTGCATAATTCTAGAATTAAAGAATTAAACAATATACTCTATGCAGTTTTAACAGCGAAGTAAGCATTTACAAGTGTATTTATAACGATATTTTATTTCAATTTTAATGTTAATGTATATACGAGTTGATAATTAATTGTTTCATATTTAAAGTGACACCCATACAATGCCGATTATTAAAAATTATATATGGAAAGAACAAAACGCAAATAGTGACAAACGTGCCTGATCGGACCAACCGACAGACAGACAGATTGACATTTTTGAAAAGCTGTTTATGGAAACGCTTTTTGCGTCTAAAAATGCTGTCAAACCATCGTCGCTGGCCGATGCAAAGAAGCAAATTTTTTATTTATTGTACCTTGTTAGGCCTATGTCAAATTTAAAGTTACATTGGTAATTAAATATTAATGTGGTAACTGGAGCTTTTAGTACATTCTGATGTCTTATTGCAATATGCCTATTCCTTTACCATACTATTTTATACAAAATCATTGAAACGTAAATTGACCTTTATGTTGTGACGTAAGCAATAATTATTGTTATTTATAATAATGACACACAATTATACTTCAGGCATTGTTGAGAGTAGCCTACACAAAGTCATTAGAATAATAATATCTCTAATTATATCAAATTTAATTAAGTTGCGTTTTATCGTATTCTTAGATATAGGCTTACTGCCAATCGACCTTCTCTTTTACATCACCATGCTGTTTGAAGACTTGTGGTAAACGGTTCTTCGTTGTCCTAGCCCAAAGCTTTGAATGATCTTCCTATTGATTTTTGCGAGTCTCTTCCATTTTCAAAAAGAGACTTACTCAGTCCTGTCATATTAAGTTTTATTTTTTTTTTAAATTTTTGTTTTCCTTTACTTTTTTTTATTGCAAATATAGTACTACACCGTTTATAATGGGCGAACTACCCAGCAGGGGTCTTGTTGGTGAAAAAAGCTGCTGATTAACCTGGGCCTAGAAAGAAGGTCCCTTCCTAAAACGCATTGTACATACACACAACAGTTTGACTGTTGTATTTTGTTCTATATATTATATTACATTGTTTATACTATATAACACATTGACATTTGTAATCAAATAATAGATATATAAACTTTAAACAAGCTTACCATTCTAGTTGAAAATTCACAGCAACCATTTTTTGTAAACAATAATAATAATAATAATAATAATCTCTATTGGAACAACACTTTTGTATCAGTGGCACACACAATAATGTGGTGCGTTCACAATAAAATATTTAAATAGCACAACACATTTACAATAAAACAATTACAATAGAAAATACAGTAAAATAAATATAAAAAGGTCAAAATAAAAATTGTATAAAATTGAAGCAAATAACATTTACTGCATCTATTGCAAGAAAATAGTACAATATCCTTAAGATGTAAAATAATTGTAAAAAATGTGTAAAATGCCAATGTATATTAAAAGTAGGCAAATTTAAAATTTAATCAATTAGAGTATTTAAAACAGTTTAGGATTAAAACAAGTTGGGTTAAAATATGATAAAAATAGTTAAAAGATTAAAACGAAAGTTAATTTACATTTGCTTATTTACACCTTCTAAAATGTTACATCTTATTTTCCACGCTCTTTTTAAGAAAGATTTACAAGATATGTCAAAGATATTATAGGCAGCCTTATATTTTTCATATTGTGTGTTTACTGGAAAATTATCACTACCTAAAAACATAACTAGTTTTGTATTTAAATTACCGCTAATAAAATAGTCCCAAATATTTTGGTAGTTCTTCTTATAGAGTTCTCTTTCTTTCAAGTTTGTTAAATTCATCAATCCTGATGTTATTAATTTCAGAGTTTCTACATGAAAACAAAAATGGCTTACATCTTCAATACCTGATTGACACAAGGGACATGTCTCGTCTACACCATCATTTCATCTGGAAGTTCTGCCATTGAGTTGCAGCGCGTTTGAACGCGCCTTAAATTTTAGACTTGCACCTTTAAAATCGACCTTGTCTAGTAGATATTTTTCTATTCCGTTATAAAGAAAAGTAATGCCTTGAAATGATTTAATTTGTATATAATCATTCAATGATGGCTTAGTCTTTGCACAAATAAATTTATCTAGGTCTTTAATTGAAGACTCTTTCATGTTACTCTTTAGAATATCTTCTATGGTTAGGATTTCAACATCGTAAAGACCATTTGAAAATATTTCTTTGATTTGTTTTACCCAATTCCATTTGATATTTTGTTCCTCTACATTTAGAATAGCTTCTAGTGCTTTACGTGGCCATCGTTCGTTTCCAAGGTTTACTAATCTTTTAACAAACTTCAGACGTTGGCAATTTTGCATGGCTTCAAGAGACGGCCACCCCAGTTCTGCATACAGAGCTTCTTTACTCGTGTACGTTGGAACTCTGAGTATAAGCCTGGCCATGCTGATCTGTAAACGTTCAAGCGTTCAACGTCACTTTTTGTTCCAGACCAGGTTGAACAGGCATAATGTACTGAGGCTATCCCTAGAGACTTCCATAAAATGTCTCCGTAATAGACTGTTAAAATCATCTTTATTATTTAGAATAGACTTAATATACGCAATTATTTTGGTGCCTTTATTAATCACCTCATCAATGTGCCTACGGTCTGACATATTTCTGGAGATGGTACAACCCAAGTATTTATATGTATCAACCTCAGATATGTTGTCATCACCTAATTGCCAGAGTCGTCTTTTGTTAATTCTTTTTCCTACAATTAATACATTTCATTTCTTATGATTAAACTTTAATCTAAATTTCTCACTAAAATCATTCGCGATGTCCAACATACGCTGCAACTCATTGGCATCATTTGCTAACAATACAACATCATCAGCAAAAAATAAACATCCCATTTGCGTTTCATTAAGGCAAACTCCACATTTGGCTCACCGGAGTAATGTTGCTAATTCGTTAATGTAGATTGAGAAGAGTATTGGTGACAAAACACATCCCTGTTTTACACCTTCTAAGACTTCGAAAAACTCAGTTTCAATACATTTTGGACTCTTCCATTGTGTGAAATAGGGATCATGTTAGGCTACAAAATTGATTTTAAATACGGCCAATAGTAGTCCAGTATCTAATATACAAATTGTTATTACCAAATTTATAATAGTAGATTCCAAAACTTTGTGAAGAAGTTGTGGACCTTTTTTGATAGATAAATAAAAAGTGTGTTGTCTTTAAACAGTTGTAATAAAAAATGCCAGCAGTTTCAGAAGTGTCATCATGCAGTTTCTGGAAGCTAATTAAATTATAAACATTTTGGTATATAGACCTAACTCAGCTTGTTAATTTGCCGGTTGCACTAACTCCTTAAATAAGCCACTTTTTGGACCTATGCTGCTCTACTAATAATAAAGAAAAGTGTCTAAAACAGTGTCTAAAAAGTGGTTTTGGTCATTTACAGTTTTAGTAAAGTATATCAACGCCGCTGCGTCTAAATTTAAAGAGGTATAAATCCTTGTACTTGCACCCAGGCGCGGATCCACGGGGGGGCCAACGGACCCTGCCCCCCTTTTGAAATACATTTTTTTGCACCATTTTGAATAAAACGGGCAACCACGCCCACCCGAATCTACGTTGACATGAAATTTGCCCCCCCCCCTACGGTGGATCCTGGATCCGCCCCTGTTGCGTCCCCTGTTGCACCAATAACAAAACGCCAATACAATTTATTTTTAATAAGAACACACTTTATAAGAACAATGAGGCTAAAATTGCTCAAAATTAGAACAAAAAGGAACAAACTGAACCTTTCAAAAATTCAAATGAGGGGCTTTTTTTATTAAAGGGAAGTTTAAAAAAAACCCAAAAATCCAGCTTATCTCATACTTTTTCAAAAGGTTATATCAACTTATTATCTACTCCATTAATGTTATCAGGTGTAATGTAATCAGAAGTTTCATCGGGGAATGACACAAAATACCCAGCCAAGCTTTTGCTGAAAGACATAATTTCCCATATAGATCCCTTATACAGCACAGTGTAGGCCGGTCCGAATACAGTAGTATTTTTTTACCTTTGAAAAGTTGGGAAGCTAAGAACAAAAATAAGAATATTTTGACCGTACAATTGTCAACAAATAAGAACACTAAGCCTGGGAAATATTTTAATTTTTATTTTAAAAAGTGTAAAAGTGTATACTACAAACGAAGAGTCTTTTTCCTACACTGTAAGAAATTCCCGTAAAATTATGGGATTTTCTTGGCATTCTGGCTGCCAGGACTTTTCTCGTAAATTTTACGGGCATTTTTATTTTTGCATCGTAAATTTTACGGACATTTTATTGTTATACGATCAATTTTTACAAAAAATTCCCGTACAATTTACGGAAAAAGCCCTAGTAGCCAGGATGCCAAGAACATACCGTTCATTTTACGGGTAAATGCCAGTAAAATTTACGGGATTTTCTTGGCATCCTGGCTGCCGGGACTTTTCCCGTTTTTTAACAGTGCAATGTTTACAGTGTACCAAAAATACCAGACGTCTAGGTATAGGCATAGTTCTACACGTTGGGTCAGTCGTTCCCTTCTCGACTCAAATTCAATAAACTTTCACAAGATATAATTCAAGGTGGTGACATGGTCACTTTATTAACATTATTAATTTTCCGGATTATCGACCTAAACTTGTAAATATTCATCACACGGCAATGAAATAAAACGTGTTGTTATATTGTGTTTTTGATGAGAGCCTGTTATCAATGTTTGCATATATAGATAGTAAACTGCAAAATGCTTTGCAATTGTTATGATAACGTTATACCGGCCATGATACGCATATCGTCAAATTAACCAGTTATGACTGAAGAGGCATATGTGGATAGAAACATGTAGTATACTCTTTAAAAAATCTTTACAGGTCGAGTTGTCTTGCTTGCTTATTTTGACGCTACACCAGTTCGAGAATATGAATTTATGAAGTAGACACAACAAGAAAGCTTCAAAGGAACTAATAATGATCTGCGATTGTGTTGGTGGACTTTCACGGTGAATGATCTTCGAACCTGTTGCGTTGTTTTAAAGTTTATCAAAACAAGGTTACGACACAGTCGGCAAAATGGACGATTTTGCTTTCCGACGCCAATCGGCTATGTCGACAGTAACATTCGCCGAAGTTGTCGTGCATATTCCAAATAGTCCAAAACGATTCTACCTTATCATCGTCCAAACTTTCTTAAAATGTTTTATTATGGGTACGTGTATTGCAGCTATTGTGATGGTAATATTCGGATGCTTCTTCGACAGTCTGTACATATACATAGGAATTAGTGTATTGGCTGCCATGATTCTCCTACGACCATGTGTTAGTAGAATTAAATACTGTGACTCTTACTGGGATCTAGGATCTGAGTACGATGGCGTTGAAGACGGTGCTGGATATATTCCTTCAAGATCTAACTCTATAGCCCTGCCGCGGCATTATTATACGGTTAATGAGAAGGAAATACCGACAAACAATCACTCTGTACGTGCAGTAGTTCATAGTTTGAATAAACGAAAATTAGAATCAATAAATGAATATCCTCCTGATTATATGGATGAATCCAGAGGAGGAACAAATTCAGATACTACGGTAGATTCCGGGTAAGTTTAAAACTGAAATCGTTACCAAACTTGACTTGACGAGAAAGCGACTCCATCATTTCCTAAAACACTAAAGAGGCTACGAGGAATTACAATTGACTCGCCTCTTCGTCAGCTCGTTATCAACTTGAATTGAACACTTGACGTGAAAGCGTATCCACCTGTTCCACTATACATCTAAGAAGATCTGGCATATCAGCCGATAATCCTTACCAAAGTACTATAACTCTAACTCTGCACTTTTAAGATTCGTCTTCTTTTCGTGTTTTTTTTTTCTCTTCGTGGTCTAGGCTCTCATTATATATAGGTCTTCCGCGTTAGATATCCTTAACTATCCTAATGGTCATCTTAAAACATGTAGTGATCGTTCTTTCCATGTCGCTGCAGGGGATTCTAGAACCAACTTCCGTTGACTGTGCGACGTTTCGTTTCCTTTTATTCACACAGGTATTGTGGTTTATAAGCACATAGAGATTAAAGTGCAATGTTACCAAGATCCATCTTGGAGAAAACGCCATTCTTGTTTTGAAATGCCAAGTTCCATCTTGGAGAGAATTCTATTAATGTTCTTAGGCAGTCTTGTCAAGTTCCATCTTAGAGAAAACATCATTCTTGTATTGTATTGTCAAGTCCCATCTTGGAGGGGATGCCAATCTTGTTCTTAGGTAGTCTTGTCAAGTTTCATCTTGGAGAAAACGTCATTCTTGTATTGTATTGTCAAGTTCCATCTCGGAGAGGATTTCATTCTTGTTCTTATTGCCAAGTTCCATCTTGGAGAAAACTTCATTCTTGGTCTTTCAGATTGGAATGCCAATGTCACTATGGAGAAAACGTCATTTTTGTTCTTAGATAAATTAAATTGCAAGTTCCTTTTTATAGAAGTTTCACTTGGAGAAAACGTACTTCTTTGTTCCTAGATTTGATTACTAATTTCCACTATGGAGAAAACGTCATTCTTGTTTTTTTTATTGGATTGCCAAGTTTCAACTTGCAGAAACGTAATTCTTGTTCCTAGACTGGAATGCCACATTCCATTTCGGAGACGTGCCACTATTATAAAGAAAGAAGTATTCTTGTTTTTAGAAAAGTTCTATCATTGAGAAACTAAATTAATTTCAAATTTGGAGAAAACTGCCAAATTCCATCTTACACGTTACGTTATTCTTGTTCTTAGATGGGATTGCCAAGTTTCATCTGATAGAAAACTTCCTTCTTGTTCTTTGATGTGGCGTCCTTCTTTTTTCTTGATGTGATTGCCAAGTTCCATCTTGGAAAACGTCATTCTTGTACTTAATTATAATGCCATATTCTATCTAATTTTATTCTGGTAAAAGAAAGTAATTCTTGTTCAATTGGATTGTCAAGTTCATATTACAGAAAATTGGCATTTGCCAAGGTCCATCTTAGAGAAAATGCATGCTTCGCCTTAGATTGAATTGCAAGTTATACACTGGAGAAAACGTCATTTTTGTTCATAGACTGAATTGCCAAATTCTATCTTGGAGAAAACGGCATTCTTGTTTCTAGATTTGAATACCAGGTTTTATTTTCGAGAATACATTATTCTTGCTCCTAGTTACCAAATTCCGCTGAGAGAAAATGAGATCCGATTTCTAAGTTCTATTATAGGGAATACGTCCTTTTTTTTTTAGATTGGATTATAAAGTTCCACCATGGACAAAACGTCATTCTTTTTCAAATCTTTGATTCAAAGGCTGTCTCTCATTATATAACTCCTGCAATTTCTGCAGTGTTCTTCACTTTTATATAAGATGTTGCGTCCATCTTCAACTCCATATTTTGCAATCATAACTTTATTCGATTTTTAAAAATATCTAATCCTGCTCCTTCAATTCTTCCATAAATTGTGCTTGCCATCCAGGGGCGGATTCAGGGTCTACCGACGAAAGGGGGCGCACTTTTCCACTACGGGTGGGCGTGGTTGCCAATTTCTTTCTGACGAGCAAAAAAAAAATGCCATCACCCCAAATTTGGTGCCCTAGTACTCTATTTTTGCCGTATTTGAGGTTTTTATGGTAAATTTTTGGACCCGGCGCACCTAATATAAGGGGGAGCGCAACTACGTTTTGACGATAATAGGGGGGGGGGGGCGCAACCGGCTCCCCCTCCTAAATCCGCGCCTGCCATCGTTACATAGATTGACAGGGGTACGCTTCTTGTTTTATTCCTTGTATTAATACGACGTTATGTTCTCTTCATCCACCTTTTTCCGCTATTTAGTATTATTATAATTTGTATTATTTCAGAATGTGCATTTCAAGCGATGGAAAATATCCACCGATATACAGTCAAGTGGTAAAAGACTTGAGAGATGAGAAAAGAGACATTGCTGATGAAGGGGACGAAGATTGATGGAAACTGGAATAGCAAAACCGACGACACTGGTGAGATATCCCAAGTCACCAATAGGAATCTAGCGGACAGAAGATAAAACAACATCAATACCATTCAATAAATTGAGTGTGAACATGACGCAGGAAATGTGGTACAGGCCAATGTGAAGTTTGGTATTTAGATTTAAGTTATTTGGTTATTGGAAGACTAACGTCTCTGTATCCAGATACAAACTCAATAACATCTGTACCGATTGGCAAACATCAGAGATGAAAGACGATTGTGACATCGTTGATAAAAATCACGGAACGGTAAAATTACTGTTCCCTCATCATAGAAAAAAAGTAATGCTGTTGTTAATGGATCCTTCGTTTTTTAAATGAAATTTTACATCGTGCTGCGTTTTTTTTCAAACTCATTGGTTAGTGTTTCATTCTGACGCTCTTTGAGACTCGTTTTGTCACTTATAATAAAATAGAACACCAGTTTGTTTGCCTTTTATTGTATGTTTAATTAATAAAATTCAATACATTAACTAAAATATATAGAATTTGTTAGTAACAGGTTCGATAAATATCAATATTATAGGTGTATGCTACTTTGATCAAAGATGGCAATGCATACTGTTGAAGTCATAAAATACATGAATCCTGTTACGATTTAATATGTCGATTTTTTTTTTTTTTTTGGGGGGGGGGGTTCCACCCACTTTTATTTAATTTTTTTTCAATTTTTAATTTTTTGCTGATTTTCGACATGAAGTAAAAAAAATAAAACGCTGACGCTGTCTCGTAAGAGTAAAATTAAATAAAATTGGTCAGTCCATAACGGCTGACTAGTTTCCATTTGATCTCACAGGATCCATTTCATTGATTATTTTCAACAACATTATGCCTATACCTCTGAAAAATGTTGCTATTACAATAGCCTAATACAGTCAAAACTTGTCTAAGTCAAATATTCAGATCTTTGTTAACGTCGAAATATTTCTAATTCGAATTTTGCACACTCATGCCAAAACTGATTCCATCAAATTACCACTCTCTAATTTGATTTTTCCAAGTCAAACTTTTCTTCAATGCTATTTTGAATTCGACTTAGGCAAGTTTTACTGCCACAAACACCTATTATAATCAGGTTAAAATCAATCTGCTTTGTTTACTCAATAAATATTTTTACTTACACTTGAGTAATCTACAATTGATTGTGAAATAACTTCTTTTCAAACTCTCAATCACATCTCGGTATACGTTTTTTTTTTTGTTTTTTTTTTGCAGAAGCACTGGGCATTGTTTCTGTCTATCCTTTAAAATAAGCTTTTTGTTTTCCATGATAAATTTCGCTTAAAAATAAATAAATAAATACGTATTTTCATTATTTAAAACATTGCATTTGTTGTAATGTTTAACATTCCATTTGTACGTACATTCCTTTGTAGAAAAAAAATCACATTCATGTAATTTACAATTGAAATTTGATAGATGTGATGTGATAAAGAATGGTCAGCCCCTCACTTCTAAAATTGACCCGCTTTTTTTTTGGTTTTCAGTGAGAATGGAATAATAAAAAAGATGCATAGCAGCGCTGTATATAAAGACCCACAGAGGCGAACAATAGCGGATCATGAATCGTGTGAAAGAGGGGGCACATATCCTGACCGGGTGGGCGTTTCCAGGGTTTTAAATTTCAAAGCAAAAAACTGTAATTTGCGTGTATTTAGACTACCTTATGCTGTAGTTGTCTGCAGTTTGTTTTTTTGTAGGGGATATGAAGGGACGCACATGTATTTTGTGACGATATTAGAGGGGGCGCGCGCCGGATGCACCCCCCCCCCCAAGTTGGACGTGTAAATCGCAATCCTGTTCCGTCTAATCACAAGATTCAACTATGTATTGTAAAGAGATTCTACTTGAAAAGGTATGAAAGCGACACACATATGAAACGCCCTTGGCGCCATCAATTAGTGTTAATTTTAAAGACTGTATGACACATCGGAGTTTAATGAATATAATTGTTGCCTTATATACAATTCAAACTTAGATTACAGACTTGAGGCCAATTTATGAAAAAAAACATTATCAACCAAATAGCAGTGTATCGTAGTCACTCGAATAAACGTCCGTATAAAAATGTGTAGCATTTTAAAGTTGCCTATCCATGGAGTGCCTCAGAGGTAGAAAAGCTATCAAATAAATCCAAAAATATGAAAATTATAGTCTCAAACATTCTCCCCTCCGCTTGCACCTCCCACTTCAAAAGAAAAGAAGTATACTGTAAGAAAAGGATAATTAAGCCAATAAACGCGTTACAAAGAGTGTCAAATAGAGAAAATAGTTTTTTTTTGTTTTGTCTCTTTTTTTTTTTGCTTTGCTTTTCAAAATCCGACGGTGTCCGATCCACGAACACCCCTTTCCCAAGAAGTCCTTTCACGGTTTCAACTGCGCATGTGCGTTACCAA
The DNA here is from genome assembly GCA_025631205.1 of Nesometra sesokonis. NCBI lineage: Eukaryota > Metazoa > Echinodermata > Crinoidea > Comatulida > Antedonidae > Nesometra > Nesometra sesokonis. Next base: position 12,376 of record JAOTQE010051917.1, read on the forward strand.
GGTGAAGCCAGGTCAAGTAATGCAAAGATGCAAAACCATGACTTAAGTTTGGTTGGTTGGAAGTTTGTCTGCTTTGACCTTTGTCACACACATGCGCAGCTGAAACAGTGAAATGGCTTATTACTGGATACGTCCTAGTTTTATTAGATGTGGTTTTCCAAACAGGATACAGTGGAGTTTCCACTTACGGTGCTCGAGCACCCCTTGGGAGTTAGGCCTAGGAAAAGTAGCATTAGTCCCGAGCACCACCTTCAAAAGAAATGGGCACCAAAATACTAAAGAACAGCGACTAGGCTCTATTCCGCAAAATGCCGCAAAACACGAGAAATACCGTTTTTTTTTCGTTTCTTTTTTTTGTGTTTTTTTTTTTTTGGCTTGTCCAAATCGGATCAGGTTTTATTTATTTATTTATTTATTCTATATATGTTGAATATATAATCTTTATGCTATCTTTACACTGAATAGCTTTACACCGACTACATAAGGCCGAGCCGTAGACACGACGTTTAAAGTGGTCATGTTGCCAGCAAAGAGAGAAAATTTGCTGGGACCGGGAGACCACCAACCTCTCTCTGTCCTATTGGTACTCGCACTCTTTAAAGTCATTATGTTAGTTTTGTAAAAAATGAGGATAAATGTTTTAATGTTACATTTCACAACAAACACAATATTAGACATTAGACCTACTACAATTATTGAAATATCAAAAGGTTACATATAAATAAAATTCCAGACATCTACATTAGTATTATTGTATTAATTTTTGTAATGATTCGAAAGATGTACGGTCTATATACAGGAATTTTCGATTTCTAAATACAAAAATTTTTCTTATAATGATGTTTTTCGGTTGGAAGACAGTATACACTTTACGTTTGTCATTGTTTATAACACGAGCGGATCCGGGATCCGGCGAAGACTAAATAAGCCTAAGACACTTTTGGTGAGCTAAGAATTGCACTGTTTTAAATGCTCTACCATAACAATATAAATTCTAATAATTACTTATTTAATGTAGCCATATTTATACAGTAGTCATATATTTCACATATGTATTAGATGACCAAATTGAGTACAATTAATCACAATGTAGGCCTATTGCACATTTTGCATCTTAGGATTAATGTGGGATGTAGATCTGGCTGAAATTAGTCAGGTTGAGACCTGAACACAGCACTGATGGAGTTTTTGACCACCCCTTCCCCCAATTCCTGAATACGCCCCTGGGGCGCTTATGAAAAAAAGGTAAATTTGAGCGCTAATGGAGAATAAAGGAAACCGGACGCATAAAAGGATAGGTCTAATTATTTTTTTAAGGGGCGCTTTTTATTCGCGTGAGTAGGCTACCAGTAGCCTATATGATAGAGCGTCATTACGCTTGGTACTTTATGTTAACTTAATGATTTTTGAAAAGTTAATTATAAAAACAAATAGAGCCAACTTCAAAATTCCTCATTCTATCTACGAGTTGAACCACGTACGCATAAGAATCCTTAATATGCTATACTGGATTATCAAGGGTTAAAACACGATAATATCGGGCTGCTCACGTTTGATAGTAAACGATATTATCAATGCATTTACTTTCTTACAAACTATTCACTGATTGGTTCATCACTGGTTGCTGTCATGACATCATTGTAAGCCGGCGGAATGTCCTTGTCATCACAGATAAGTCCGGAGGTCACATCGTCGTATGAGGGCGGTATATCGTTAGGAGCAAATCTAAAAAGATTAATAGGAGTAGAGGCATTAAAATTTGATAATTTGTATAATGCTCATTTTAAAATGAAAAAGTATAATATATACATGTAAAATATATTTAAAGGAATTGTGGTAGGCCCATCAAAAAAACCCGGAAAGCTGGCATATCGGTAGTTATTGAAAATTTTAATATATATTTAAACGTAGAGTAAAACTATTGAAATGCGACCAAGATTGAAAGAATAAATTATTACGTAGCGACTGGAAATTAGTCCCAATATCTCCTTGGATCCGTTTCGGCATTTTAGGCATCATCCAGGGGCGGATTGGGGGCGGGGTGGTGCTGGAGCGCAACCGCTGCCCCTTTCCCACTCCTATTATTGGCAAAGGTAGTTGCATCCCGACCCTTTATATTAGAAGTGCCGGATCTAAAATGTACACCCAAAAGGAACAACAGACACACAAGCTGGCGCCAGGCACAACATTACCAGGGTACAGATTACGCAAAACGGGCAAATACCGGTAACCTTTGTTTCTGGGTTTTGTTTTATTTTGCTTGTCGAGATGAAAACCGTAAACTACGTCCCACCCCCTCCCACACTTTCGATGGATCCTGGATCGGCTCCTGGTCGTCAGTACATCTACAATTACCAAGATTGGGTCGTACGTGTGGTTCAACATTAACTAGACCTATATGTATATTTACACCTGATGAAATTCGAGTGGAAAAATCCATATGTTTAGGTTCATACAAAGATGGTCAGGGGCGTTGCAGCAAAGAGGGTGCTAAAAGATCGTACGTGTGGTTCAAATTAACTAGGCCAATATATTTACACCTGAAGAGAAGAATCGAGTGAAAGAAAAGTCAGATATTAGGTTCATACAAAGATGATCAGGGGCGTATCCAGCAAAGAGGGTGCTTAAACCAGATCTAACTTACACAAAAAACAGGTTATCTCCCCTGAAACATGCCTGTTTTATTAATGACCTCTCTAACATTATAGGCCTAGGTCTGAAGGGTGTGCTCCTTTCCCCTGAAGTGGGAGATAGACACTCCAATCTTCATATTTATATATTTATAATGTTTGTAATGTACCTCTGAAGGGGGTGCGCATCCTAGCACCCCACACCCACCCCCAATTCGTCTCTGATGGCAGTGTTAATATAGATTCAGACCAGATCCGATAGATAAATGGGAAAAAACTAACAATCCGAAATAGAACATTGGATCAATGGTAAAGCCATATAACCTATTCTGGCAGAGTTGTATCCAGGAGTTTGGGAAGGCGGGGATGGGCGGTTCAACACTGATCGGTTTTTGACATCAAAATAAAAAGTTATTTGATTGGCTTTATGGTTCTATTCCTCTGACATTTAACATCTTTTTTTCTAAAAGGAGGTGTTCAATTCCACTGCAAGGGGTGGGATTGATGCTTGGGTCCGCAGTCTTTATTTTAGGCTATACGGCAGACTGTTACTGACAACAGTTGATTAAATTTAAGAGCTATCAAGAGAATATTGAATAAAACAAAAGAAAAGAGAAGAAAGTGCGACCGCCATATAATTTACAATCTGGTTGCCACCATATATTTATACGGCGGCCGCCACTTAACACCTCTTAAATTTAATTCACCTTTGGCACTAACGGTCTTCCGTACTTTCTCATACCTTCAGAAATATTGCTTAACGAGATAAATCATCACTGGTAGAAAATAACATACCTTACCGGCTCTTTCAACCAAATAGGCTTACACCCTGGACAACTCCCTCGATAATCATGGTATAAATCAGCCGTTAGTGGTACAGAACTGGGACGTGGTGCTACAAAATATGAAAATGACAATCGATTGACTCCGAGGATAGCTTCTTGTGTACGATTAGGTGTTACCTGCTGAGCACTTGGTTCGTGACTGATCGATTCAACTGTTGGTTCTTTGGTAGATTTCTTTTGGCAGTAAGCAACCAGAATAAACATCATAAGTGCCATGATGTAGGAAGGGTAGACGAAAAGAAACGATCCGATACCGATCAGTGGTAGGATGGTCAGTGCGATTAAAACGATTATATACAGTGAATAAAACCACGGGTAACTGCATTTACTTTGAGCAGCGATCGGTTGTTCGTCTGGTACGATGCTACCTCTCTCAGGATCATTTCTGCTTCTAGCACTCATGCCGCTGGTGACCGTTGTATCCATATTGATCGAATCAGGTTTTGAGTTCCATTTAACGTTTGTTTACAATGCCTACTAGTGAGTGTAAAAGCTGTTTTAGATGAGAATCATTGTATCTTTGACCCATCGTCAAAATGACTAATCAATTTCCTTTACAAATAATCACATTCATTCAAGTCCCTAGGATTGCACTCACAACTTAATCTCACTATTAGGTTTACCGGCACTTTGATGCACCACAACCGGGGAGCCTAATTAAGTGGTAAATTTAAATATAAACTCTTCTACTGCACTCGTAGAATAGTACTTGATTTTAATACTTTAAAACCTTTTTCCTAGTGTTATCGAGTGTAAGGGTTAAGGGTACTCTACCACCCCCCCCCCCCCCCGCTTAGGAAGCAAAAAACAATCAAATTAGGATACAAATGTGTAAATCTTGGCCTCAAGCACCCCCCCCCCCTTCCACAGGAAAAGGACTATACTGTGAGGTAAAAGCACCGCACGATCATAAATCGCACCATAAAAGAACCGGCCTATTGGGTGACAATAGAGGATAATTCGGGTTCGATTACCCTTCCTTCGCCAATTCCTAGAAACACCTCTGAAGCATATCATAAAAACGTCATACAATATTGTTAAAAATTAAACTTATATGCTCACATTACACGCTGAATCAGGCACAGACAGGATACCTTTAACGGGGGTTCTGGCAGTTGCGGCACCACGAATTCCCAGACAGGGAGGGTAACCCCGACAGCCCCCAATAGATAGGCCGAGTTTGAGGTGGGCATGTTCCCGGGTTTTAATTTTTTCAAGCAAAACAAAAAAATAATAATTGCTGAATCGTGCGTGTGTGTGTTTTTTTTTTGGCCGTTTGGTATATTGGGGGCTCGCCTGGACCTACTTAGCCCCGACTTAAATTTCTCCCCGACGGGGCGTGGGGAGGTCTCCCGACGGGGGCGTAGCTGTAGTCTCCTAGCCCCCGTATCGCCACAACTGGGTTCTGGGCGTGAGGCCAAGTGGAAGTCAAGAGGCGAAACTCCTGTGGGGGCCGGGCGCCCCTGAAGCCTTTATGCACTTTTAAAAACATGTACATTTCACTTCAGTGTACGCATATTTAAATACGGTACTTTGTACACAACTCTTTTGTATATAATTGCTAAAGGGGGTTCGCTGGCAAAAGGTGGTACGCTGAAAAGGGGTTATTCGCCTGAACCCTAAAAACCCCATGGATACGGGCCTGTGAATGCATCCCAAGTTCAATGTAGTTTGCTTAAAAAGTAAGTACAGTAATAATATCATTTAATTTCCAAACCGCGTCACTTATTATGTTAACAAAGTTATTCCTTTTGATCCGTAAATGTGACTCATTAATTTCCCTTTGCCAGAATTTACATAAACATATGCATAAATAAAATGGCAGACATGTTAATAACAGGTTAAGTTACATTGAACGCTTGTATTTATTCTTGTTTTACAGTTTTGTTTTTTATTGTTTCTTATACCTCCCAAATATTAGACCTACAATATGTTTTACATGTTACCTAATACTTTAACTCTGTTTTATTTAAATAAACGGTTTCCATCACTGATTTTCTTTTTCTATTTCTGGGGCTTGGTTGTGTCTCAAAGTTTTTGGTTTCTGGTTATTTGTTTTTTGTCAGGTTTTTCTATTCATCCTCATCATCATTATCCTCAACGTCATTATCATCATCATCATCATCATCATTATAATCATCGTTGTCATCATCATCGTCATCATCATCATCATCATCATCGTGGTCGTCTTCGTAATCGTCATCATCATTATCATCATATTTATCATCATCATCATCATCATCATCATCATCATCAAGGTACGATTTAGTTTACCAGTTCCTTTGATTAGTTGGTCAATTTGCCAGTCTATCGGTCTCTTCAGAGTTCGTTTATTTAACCGTTATAATCCAGTTGACTGCTTATGTAGCGGGCAGTTTCTTAGTGACGTGTGCTGTTCATTCTATTGGTTAGTTTCAGTGGGTCGATCTGTCTGTGATTCAGAGTTAGTTGAAAGCGTCATATACAGTAGTCCAATTGATTTTTAACATATCACACGGTTTCTTAGTAATGTTTTTTGGTCGTTCTATTGGTTAGTTATTCAGTCGGCCGTATGGCAAGCCGTTTTATCATTTACCTCTGAATTGCAGTTAAGTTGAATGAATTACAGTTAACTGTAATTCATTTAGAGTTAACTCGAATTGCATTCAACTTAACTGCAATACGTTGGAATTTAAGTTAACTTGAATTGAATTAGAGTTAACTGTAATTGTATTGCAGTTAACTGGAATGCATTTAAAGTTAAGTCGAATACCATTACAGTTAACTGTAATTCAAATGAATTCCCAATTCAAGTTAAGTGCAATTGAATTCAAGTTAACTGCAATTGAATTAGAGTTAACTGTAATTTAGAGGTGTCTGAATTTCATATAAGTGAACGTGATTGGTTGAAAGTGGCTTCTGATAACTATAATTATAAGTGAACCTGATTAGTTGAAAGTGGTTTCAGATTGGAATGACCGCTTTGATGATTTGTTTTTACCAGGCACGACGTGACGCCTGAAAAGCACATCAGCCAATCACAGTTACTTAATGAAAATACACCATAAGTGTAATTCAATCAACTGTGGCTGACCAATCATATTGCACTGATATTGCGTAAATATAAACAACCAATCGTATTCACTTAACAATAATTCCACTGACCAATAATACTCACTTAACGTTAATTCAACCAACATCTGAATTCTAGTTAACTTGAATTACATTACAGTTAACTGGAAATGATTTGCAGTTATCTTGAAATGCATTCAAGTTAACTGCAAATGTATTCGACTTAAGTCGAAATATACATAATTAAAATTGATTTGCAGTTAACTTTAAATCAATTACACTTAACTCGAAATCAAAACTTCAATTGCAGTTAACTGCAATTGAATTCGAGTTAACTGTAATTGAATTAGAGTTAAGTGTAATGCATTACACTCAGTGGCGTATACAGGATTTGGCGAAGGGGGTGCTCAGTTGAGAGTCACCAGCTACATCAGCTCCACCATGGTTGGGGCTGAGGTCAGAAAATTTTGAAATATGACGTCTGTAGATGCGTGGAAATGACATTCAAATAAAAAGTTTTGGGGAGTAATTTCAAAAATACTTTTCTTGGGATTTTGACAAGTTTAATACTTTGAGGAAAAAATGGATCCCCACCATGGTTGGGGCGGAGGTAAAACTTTGAAGCCTGTAGATGACCTAAAATGGCCTTAAAATAGAACATTATGGAGTAATTTCTAGAAATAGGGGTATTGATGATGTCATTACTTTAAGAAGAAAACAATGGGATTCAGCCCCACCATGGTTGGGGCTGAGGTAAGTAAATTTTGGAGTATGACGCCTCTAGATGACCAAAAATGGCATTCAAATAGAACATTTAGGGAGTAATTTCTAGAAATACTGTCTCAAGATTTTGACAAGTTTATTAAATTAAGGGGAAAATGGACCTCATCCCCACCATGGTTGGGGCTGAAGTAAAACTTTGAAGCCTCTAGATGACCAAAAATGGCATTAAAATAAAACATTTAGGGAGTATTTTTTAGAAATAGTGTCTTGGGGTATTGTCAATTTCATTACTTTAAGAAAACAATGGGATTCAGCCCCACCATGGTTGGGGCTGAGGTAAGAAAATTTTGAACTATGACGCCTCTAGATGACCGTAAAATGGCATTATAATAGAACAGTTAGGGAGTAATTTATAGACATAGTGTCTTGGGATTTTGACAGTTTTATTACTTTTAGGGGGACATGGCAGCAGCCCCAACATGGTTGGGGCTGCGGTAAGAAAATTTTGAATTATGACGCCTATAAATAACCGAAAATTACATTCATATATAGAATATTTAGGGAGTAATCTTTAGGAATGGCGACTTGGGGTTTTGACAATATCATTATTTTAAGAAAAAAATGGAACTCTATTTTAATGTCATTTTCAGTCATTTAGTTGCGTCATAGTTCAAAATTTTCTTACCTCAGCCCCAACTATGGGGAACCTGAAGCCCATTTGGGAAGTAATAAAATTGTCAAAATCCAATCCAAAATCAATATGAACCGTTTTTTGTTTGTTTTTGTTTTGTTTTTTTTATTTTGACTTGTTTGATCAATGAATGAATGACAATAATAATTTTTATACTTATCAACCAAATTTTAACTAAATACATTTTTTCCAAAATTTTCATCATCATAATTCCGCCTCATGCACCCAGTTTGGCCTGTATAATGCGATTGTTCTTGTTCGTTGTTTACCATGCTTAAACTTCACTTTAAATAATTTAATTTGATTGAATGTTTATCGTACACTGTACTAGTCAGGGCATAACTTGTTTAAAAGATGACAATTATACGGTGAAATTCTGGCATCTGCTAATTAAAAACTATTATTTATTTATTTTTTTATTTTTTTACTACCCCTGAAGGGGGGTGCTCGAGCACCCTGAGCACCCCCCCCCCCCCTGGATACGCCACTGACACTTAACTGTAATGTATTGCAGTTAAGTCGAATGTAT
>JAOTQE010051928.1:0-20836 GCA_025631205.1 Nesometra sesokonis
ATTAAAACACTTGTCTAGGCTAGGGTCCTATCCACCAGAACTGAAAATAATAATAAAAGGTAGGAAGATGGGCCTACCTAGTCTGCCTAGGCTAGCTAGGCTGGCAGTGGTAGTTAGGCCTAGGGCTTAGGCCTGAATTTGAGAATCGCCAGGCGGGCGATACTCTCAAAACTTTGGGTGGCCCGACGCCAAAAAAGTTCGTTTTTGGCGACCAGGCGACCGCTAATTTTCAGCCCTGGAAGCCAAGGACAGTTTTTTCTGTTGCATAATTAAACAATGAATTTAGATTTTAGTAAGTTTCCATGTAAAAGTAGTGGTAAAAAATATTTCCATTTTAATCTTATACAATATACAGTATTTGTTATAAAACATATAAAAAAAAAATTCATTCTATTACCCAAGATCACAAATTCTACACAAATGGTAACATTGTGGGTCTGAAATGCATTGCTTGGGCAACGCTCCGATAAATAACGTCTTCAGAAAAAAAACCAGGAATTTTAAAAATAGATCATAAAAAAATAAAATTAACTATATTAGTACAGTAGTAGAAAAATGAACATACGGTTTTTGGATGCGTCGGTGGAATGTGTCCAGTGTTGAATGAGCTGTCGACGACCACGTGTTAGACCTGCTACAGTCATGTGGTACAGGATGCTCACAGTTGCTATGGAAACCATAGGTGTTTACAGTATACTCTAAAAAGTAAAGTAATAAATTGTAAAAAGGTACTTTAAGTTAACGTGTGGCGTTTTGGTTAAGTGGCTTGACTTCCAATTCCTGGATCAATGGTTCATACCATGTTATGACCAGGATTTTTTTCCTATAACTAAAAGTATAAACTCCACTCTTTAGACTTTACATGAGAAAATAATAACAGAGGAAATTCCTTTTTTATAAACAAACAACATAAAAATCAACAAAGTACAAACAAATAAAACATCAACCAACATTAAAATATCAGAAATATTTTGTTTTTGTTCTTCAAGCTTCTTACCTTGGTTATCAATTTGAGTCCTCTGCCATGAGTGTGAGTTCCATTGATTGTCATGGGTCTTGGAACTAACTTGACTTACAGGAGCAGGCTTGTAAACACTACAATTACCATCACCATCACATGCTGTAAAAACAACTGTGAAATGCATACAAAGTTGTATATATCTCCTTGATATATAATTACTTACTAAGATCATTAAACAATTTGTTATGTATGCCTAGCACAAGTACAACATTCTTTTTTAAATTAGGGTCGGTCATTCTTGATGAAGTTCCCATAAAGATCAAAATGATGAAAATGAAAATTATGGCCTCATGGTTGTCATTCTTCTGGGTTACCAAACCCATTCGCTAGGGTTGGTTCATCAGGAATATTTACTTTTATTTCTTTATTTTTGGTAGCCAAATTTTCTCAAGTAACTTTATACATTTACAATTTTTGTGATAAATTTGTATATTTAGCTATTTAATGACAATTTAAAAACAAAGTTTTTATCAGTCGGGCTTGGACAACACAAGATTTATTTGGGCTAATAAATGTATACTTAATATTTATTAATGAAGTATGTTTCTTACCCTTTGAATTAAGTCCAGGCTTCTTTTTCCGCTTTAGTTTTAGAAACCAGAATGTCAGGATAACAATAGCGAAGATAGTAATGACTCCTCCCAGGATGCCAATGAATAGAGGAGAGGTTGCAAGGTTCTCATTGCTCTTGTTGTTTAAAATTAATGGGTCTTGATCTGAAAAAAAAAATTTACTCAAATAAAAAAAGTAGACAAAATCACTGTTTTGTAATGGACCTTACAATATTGAAATAGTTTGATTAAATGCATTAAATTATAAAATGTTATGATTAAAAATCTCTGGTAAAATTAAAGATATAAAAAGAATATATAGTAAACCATAAAGGCATTTTCAATGAAAGACAATAAAAGAAGTTTAAGACGGTCCTTAAATGAGCAGGAATTAAGTGGTTTATGATAGATCACCCGTAAAAGCTGGGAAACAGGCCCTGTAAATCCTTCACTGGACTACTCACAATTAAACAACACAACTTTCTAGTCCTAATAATGAGTTTTAGGGTATGTTATCACTGAAGGCTGAATCAGTTTGAAGCATGCAACTAAAAATATTTCTGTCTAAACTAGGCGATCTCAACTGAACTGAGCAAAGTTAACTGTTGAAAACTGATTCTCCAGAAAACCAAGTAGGCAGAACAAATAAACCCCTCACCATGAAGATTGTGAAAGGTTTAAAAGTGGAAGCAGTTGGCAGCTTTTTGGACTTCCAATCAGGAGGTCAGTGGTTCAAGCCTCATTCTGGTCAGCTGTTTGTATTCCTAGGCAAGATACTTTATCCACATTGCCACTCTCCACCCAGGAGTATAAGTGGGTACCTGAGTGGTACAAATGCCATATGCGCTGATTACATAGCTGCAACACTATGGAATGGATTATGTTCCATGGATGTTTGTTCCAACGACTGGGGTAATAATTGTGAAGCACTTAGTGGCCTTGGCAATAAGCACTATGTAAATATCACATATTATTACTGTAGAAGGTTTGAGAAATAACACTGCTCCAATTAAATAACCACAAATGTATTCAGAGTGTACACCAGGGTGAGCAAATACAACCAGTCATCAATGTTCCCTGCCATCCAAACAAACCTATACTTACTGAGTTGTATGGTGACAGTGCTTGGTGGACCGATCCTGACCATGTTGCGAGTTGCTGCATTACGATCTCGTATACGAGCTGCAACAACTATCGTATACGTCATTCCGGGCTCCAAATCGTTAAATGTTACATAAAATGTCAAGTTATTTTTGGTTGTGATATTGCGATGATACAAACTGTTGTTGCCAAGGCACATGACGAGGTAGTCAACAATGACATCTTGCGTTATTACGGGCGGCTTCCATTCGACGGAGATGGTGTTTGATGACTTTACATGAACGCGGACACCAATCGGTAATCCATCTAGACTGCCAGGAGTGTTTTCGTTTACTGCAGAAGTGAAAAGACCTAAAAAAAAAAATCATAATTGTTTGTTAATCAAGTGTTTCTTAATTAATTGTTTGTTCTCTCAGAACACCATTTTTAACATCAGAATGACTATTAGTTAACAAATAAGAAAGTATAAAACTGTACATACTTCAAGCAATGGGATACACGCCATTGTGTCAGGATTCAATATTTCAACATAAATTATGCCATCTATGTTGAAATATTGAATCCTGTCACCATGGCATGTATCTATGTATTCTACCTTCTTAATTGAAGCTGACCATTCAGACAATTAACAATGATGATAATAATAATAATAATTTAAAATATATATTGCGCAAATTCAATAACAAAGTTAAAATCAAATACACTTTACGACTGATGGTTACAATTTGCCCTTAAAACGATGTGTTTTTAACTTGGATTTGAAAATAGATATATTTGTAGAATGTGAAATGGCAAAGAATAATATAATGTACATTTTTAGATTTATGTTACAAGCCGAACCATGTTGAGGTGAATATGTGTTCTTAACTTCCTTCACCTTTCAACACAGATGTACAGAGATAATGATGTTTCCTATTAAATGAGGTCACTTCATGTCCTGCATATCTAGATATTTCCATTTCAATGATTCACTATGTAATAAATATAAACCTATCCAGTACAAATTATACAAAAAAAGACCTATATGTAAAAAAATCCATGTTCATTCAACTATATTTGAAATAATAATCATGTCTTGAAGCAATTTTCTGAAAACTTAATTTGGATAAAACTATTTTGAACATACCAGTTCCGATCAGCTGAACCTCTCTGATGTCACTTCCTTTTCCCTGTTGCTTCCCGTTGAATGGAACGACACTAACATAATACGTGCCATCCGTATCTAGATTATGTACTGTTGCTGTGCGTGATTTCTTTACTGTCTTTGTGTAGTAGCGACTTTTTACATTATCTTTAGAGTACTTGACATGGTAGCCATCAACGTAGTCCTTGCATGCATCGTTTTGAAGCTGTGTATATAAAACACAATTTAATTAATGTTTAATGAGAACTGGTAACAGTCAATGTGTTGTAGTGGTAATTTGGTCCCAATTTGGATGACAATTTAGGTATAAGTGGATAAAAAATTGAATATATTGAAAATGTATAAATTAATTAAATGACTGAATGAGGAATTAACCAATAAAGACAAATCAGTTTTTGTCAACAAACAGATGAAAAAAATAACATAATACAGGTATTTGCTTTTAAGAAATAATATTTGTCTTGTCTTAAGTTGCTAGTCACCAAGAGAGCAGTGTGATTCAATACCATATTAAAGTATACTGGGACACAAGATTTTAAGGTGTGGGGAGGGGGGGGGGTGAGTGTCTATGCCACAAATTCAAACCATGGTTGTGGGTGAAGTGCAGACAATTTTAAAATACTGGTCTCTACGTTCCTGCAAATTGAATCCTAAAATAACCAGTACACCAATTTTTTCTATAAATAATTTATGGGTTATGTCCACTAAGTTTGTACTCCGGCATCTGCATTAGGAAATGTAGAGAAAACTGAAAAAGGAGTGAAATAACTTGAATGAAGACGATGTCAATAATTGAAATACTACTATCTTACCTTGACATGACTTACCCTCCACATGATTTTAATGCTTCTTGTTTCAAAACCTTAAGGGTGTGAAGCCTAATTTTACACTGGTTTAATACTATTTCGCATTAAATTGACTTATCCTCCACATTTAAGCTTCTTATTTCAACAGCTTCAATGGTATGAAGTCTAATTTCACACTGGTTTAATACTATCTTGCATTAACTTGACTTACCCTCCACATGACTTTAAAGCTTCTTATTTCAACAGCTTCAATGGTACGAATCTTAATTTCACACTGGTTTAGTTTGTCCTGTAAGACATCATCACCTCCTATTTCAACTGGCAATTCAGCCCCTATAGTTAGAATGATGAATACATAGAATTATTCTAATCCATACCTGAAATGTCTTCTGTTATTATGAAAGAATGTCCTTCATAATTATTAGGCCAAAAAAGGTCTTTTCTTTGTAACCCCCTCCCACCCTACACTTCACCACCCATACGAAAAAGTGCCCCTTCAAAATTTGTGTTATTAGGCCTAAAACATTCTCTCCTCCTCTGCCGTCACTATGAAAAAGGCCCTACTTTTGTTCTTTTCTTAAGGCCAATTATTAATTCACAAAACAGCAACAACATGTTTGAATTTCCAACTCAAAATATTCCATTCGATTCAACTTCAAAACACAGTCACATGTTTAGGGTAAGTACAGATATTACTATATCTATGCATATATCTCTGCTTTTGTTTGAATAACTGTTATGTTGTATTTGAATTTTATTTTTAGCTGCAACTAAAAAACAGAACAGCAAAGTAGATATATCATTACAATAACCTACCATGCTCAAGAGTGCTGATGGTAAAAGCTGGCGTTTCAATTCCTATATTTTGCCCGTAAAATGGTTTGATTGAGAAACTGTAGTGAGAAGCAGGTGAGAGTTCTGTTATAAGGAGCATGCTAACACCCCTAACAGCTTCTACGACTGGCTGCTCGAGAACGCCAACCTTCCGATAGCTGATGTAGAATCCTTCTATGTAGTCTTGATGCCGTGCAACCTGCAAAAATAAAGTCACCCTATTAGTAATTTATTTTAGTATAATATGCAATAATATGCATGGAAAGGTTCTAACAACTCTATGGCCTAAAGACTCCATGCAATGTTAGTTTTTAACCATGGATTGTAGTCTACTTGTATCTAAGGTTGAAACATTGCATGAAGTAATTTATTAACAGGGCCTCATTTACAAACTCTTTCCAATGCAAGCTGGGCTTCCAGGTTCACACCTGGGTATACACAATGTCATTTACCATGATCTAACATCACCACTCCCTAAGCCTTATATGTATAAGAAGACTTTGTTTAGAAAGCATGATGTAGTTATCATCCTGTAAGAGAGTGTTTGTTATGACACAAAATAAAAAACAAAAACAAAATGTGTTTGTCAAACACTATGGCCCAGGCGGTAGCAAACTTTTAATATAATAATAATATTGCAACATTTATATAGTGCTTATTGCTAAGGCCTCTAAGCGCTTCACAATCCAGTCGTTCGAACAAATACCTATGAAATACAATCCATTCCATAATGTTGCTGCTGTTTTCAGCACATATGAAACCAGACTAAAATTGAGATCAAAAGTCAATATTAAGATCACATTACCAAAATTTAGGGCTCCACAGGAAGGTCTTGTCATAAGGAACACACATGCAAGAATTATAGCCCTACCTCTGTTGATCCAACTGGTATATCAAAGGTTAAAGTTGATAACAGGCAGACAAACACATGGACAGACAGACAGGATGAAAACAATAATTACCTGCCAAATGAGTTTGACTGCAGTAGAGCTTAGCACCTGTGCCTCCATGATGCTTACTCCAGCCGTGTTTAGTTTCTGCAGGGGACTTACAGGAAGGGTTACTCTTGGTGGGGGTGTTACATCCCAATCTAACAAGTAAAATACCAAAGAAAGTTATGCATGACATTCTTTCAGGTGATACTCTATTTAACTAGGTTTTAAGCAAAGTACAGTAGTCAGGTTGGTAACTATGGGTGTTCATTTTCACAACCCTTAATTTTTACAAATTAGGCCTAGCTCATTTAAATGAGATGCAGTAAAAATAATTGAAAATTCTAACTTTATATTATTGTTTCAAAATGGTACTGCTTTTATGAAGTTAAAAAATCATTTGTTCACTTAGATAAATTTTAAAATCAAGAATTCCATCTTTAAATCTAAGAACCGATCATATTTCTTATTCTGTTGGATTTAAGAATAATCCTAGTGGATTTAAATTTCTACATAGCAATGAAATATATCAATAAACTTCTCCGTACCTAATGTTGTAATGGGCTGCGATACTTCACTTGGCTTACCAAACCCTTGAGTATTTGCTGCCCGTACGATGAACCGATACGTTGTCAGGTGCTTTAAGTTATAGCCATGTACCGATAATGATGTTATATGATCCAACAAAACCATCCATCCAGCTAAATGAAAAATTATAAGAATATTTTATGTAAGAGTATACATAGCAAGATGAATCTTTATACAATTTGCATACATTTTATTATCATAGCAGTGATTTTTGATTTGATTTGATTTTAGGCTATTGTAATTGCAATGGCGGATCTAAGGGGAGGGGGTGAATAGGGTGGTTAGCCACCCCCTTCATTCTCAGAAAAAAAAAATAAGAAAAAAAAATAAAATAAGGAAAAAACGCCAACACATTTAAGGCCAGAGACCTCTATAAAGTACCCAAACAGTTCCCTTTAAAAAAAATTCTTCATTTTTTCGGAGGGAGACACCCTCTCATATGCCAACACCCGCTTGGTGCTACGCACCTTGCCAGACAACCCCCTTTTCGAAATGTTAGATCCACCACTGAATTGAACTCTGCACATATCTAAAAAATTAAAATTACATAGTTACCCTCCTGCTATTGGCAAAATATTT
Source organism: Nesometra sesokonis (assembly GCA_025631205.1). Classification (NCBI taxonomy): domain Eukaryota; kingdom Metazoa; phylum Echinodermata; class Crinoidea; order Comatulida; family Antedonidae; genus Nesometra; species Nesometra sesokonis. The sequence goes on from JAOTQE010051928.1 coordinate 7,557, forward strand.
ATTATCATTAGTTTTACTGTTGGTTTAGATTTTGACAAAAAATATATTTTAAAAAACGATTAAAAATTTCAATATTTTTGGAAATGGTGGTATCGTAAGTGGGAGCAGTTGGCGCAGCATTCCAAAACACATTTGATTGTTTGTATTTTGGGCAAGACAATTTATCCATGTTGCCTCTATTCAGGAGTATAAGTTGGTACTTTGGAGGTATTAATACCAAATACAAGGATTACAGCTGCAACAATGTGTAATTACTCCAAATGTGCCCAATGTGTTTCATAGATATTTTTTATGCAATGATAGACAGTATTAGATAAAATCGACAATTTATTATCATTATGAAGCCTAAAAACTTGTTGATCTAGTACAGCGGCATTTACAACAGTTGTATCAGTTGTGAATTATTTTTTGTGGTATGCACCTGTTACTGTATTTTCTGTAATTTGACCTTTATAAGTTTAAGATTATATTTTTTGGGATAACTGTATTAATTTCACAAAATTTTTGGGATAAATTTATGTATTTGAGGATTCGCCACTTTGCCATATAGGCAAATCATATGGCAAAGTTGAAATTTCCAAGTAACTAATGGATTTTTTAAATTGTATTATTTTGGCAGCTTTTGGCTCAAACTCAAATTTGGCTAATAATATTTAAAAGTTAAAAAAAAAAACAAATAGATAAAAAACATATTTCTTCCAACTTAACCATTGTATTTAGCTCAAAAGTTGAGAAATATGAAAGTTAAAAATTTGCCAAATCCGAGTTTTGAAATACTGGGTTTGGGCTGGTCAGCCTTGTTCAATACAATGTTTTTTTTTTATTAAACGTTATTATTATCAAAATCAACGTAATTATGTTTCAAAATTGTCTTGAATAAAGTTGTTTCACACTAGCATTTTACCTTGCAAGCCGTCATCTATAAAATACTCCACTCGGTAGTAGCTGATGTCACTACCTCCGTTGTTCTCGGGTGGTTGCCATGACAAAAACGCAGACCTTCCTGTGAGATTTCTGACAATGAGTTGCTGTGGTGATGAAGGTAATTCTTTTTCTGGTGGCATCTTTCGTATTTCAATTTTTTCAATCTCATCAGCACCTGTAAGAACAACATTTGTGATAGAATGAGATTAACAGTTTTGTTTGTGATAGAATAAGGTTAACAGTTTTTTTTCTTTCTATCTGTTTCAGGTGTTAAGCAACCTTAAACAAAATGATTTTGATCCCCATATCATAATTTTAGAAAATATACAAATAAAAAAAAAACTTCCTTCTGTAGGTCTATAAATGTTAACTTGGACAGCGTCGTACAAAATTCTCAACATGATGCCATGTCGAGTTGCGGCTATCGGAGTCGAATCGTCAGGGCCGATTAACCTGTTATATGATTTGATTGACAACCACGAGTTATTCGTAAGCTGTCTGAGTTTGCCTTAAGAAGAAAAGGCAATACAAAACGATTATGAAAACAACAAAAATGAAAAAATGAAAAGCAATGACTTTACACAGGAATGCAATAATTTTTGTTAGTCCTTAAATATATAAAATCCACAAATGAAAAAAATAATTGTAAAAAAATGGCTGTTAATTTTGCTAGTGAAAATCATAAAATATTCTCATTCTCACCCCAGCCTGAATCATGGTGCTTAGGTGAGTGTGGAATCTAGACTCTCCCTCCCAACACAATGGTGCATACAGGTGGGGCAGAAGAAACTCAAGGTGGTTTGGAATCTCAACTGCTTATGTGCTATTTTCAAGAAATACTGGACATGTCCCTGAACCTTTCAAAACAGATATATGTGAGGGCGCCATCAGCATAATTCCATCCATTCAATAAAAAGATTGTAGGAGTAAACTAATGACTTACCTATAACAAGTAATGTAGCATTCCATTTGGTTTGGTAGCTACTTCTACTGGCAACGCATGTATACAGTGCCGAGTCTAAAGAACGAAGGGCTGAGATCTGCAGGGTACCAGAATCCAGCTGGGTTATCCTGAAAAAAAAAACAAGAACACAAAATGAAAATAAATATACACAAAATCATATAACATTTTCACAACTACAAAATTGAAATAACTAATTTATAAAACGTTTAATTCATCTTACTGTATTATGGACAATAGGCTGACATGCTATCAATAAACTGATGGCATGGGTACTACCCCTGTAGTGAATCCAAGGACACTTGCACAAAAATAGCCTACTGACCAATGAATATAGTGAAAGTTTTAAGGTAAGAAAAATTAAACTAATCTCATTACATATACAGTATTGAGATAACCTTAGACCATGACCCTTAAATGAATTCAAAGACACTTACACAACATATAGCCTACTGACCAATGAAGACAGGAAAGGTTTATGAAGTGTAAACATGACACTAATCTCACTACATATATTGAGATAACCGTAGTGGCCATGACCCTTAAATGAATCCAAAAACACTTATACAACAAATAGCCCATTCACCAATGAATACAGTGAAAGGTTTAAGGTGTGAAAAATGAGACTAATCCTATTAAATATACTGAGATAACCTTAGGGGCCATGACCTTTAAATTAATCCAAAAACACTTGTACAACAAATAGCTTACTGGCCAATGAATACAGTGAAAGATTTATGAAGTGTGAACATGACATTAATCCCATATTGACATAACCTAACATTAGTTTATAGAGTGAATCCAATAACACTTGTACAACTAATAGCCTACTAAGCAATGAAGATAGTAAAAGGTTTAATAAAGTGTGAAACATGACAATAATCCCAATATGTAGATAACTTAACATTAGTTTATGGAGTGAATCCAATGACACTTGCATAACTAATAGCCTACTGAGCACTGAAGACAGTGAAAGGTTCAAGGTGTGAAAAAATGACACTAATCTCATTACATATGTTGTGATATCTTAACCTTAATGGAGAATTCATTAGCCTAATGGTTTCATTTCTATGATTGGCTTTCAGAAAATTTTAAACGAAAAAAAGATTAAAGAAATAAAAACAGTGGAAGGCTCATATAGCTATTGCAGTAGACAGTAAGTGCTGGCACGCAACCAAATATACTGGTAAGAGATACTGATGATCGAACGTGATGCTACTCAATTAGATGATATATAACAAAATCTATCATTGAGAAGGAAAAAATCTACAGGATTAAGGAGGTTTAATATGGAAATCAAATTGAGATTGAAAGTAATATACCTAGCAAGCAATGCTGTTATGCAAACGTACTATAGCTTCTTGGTCTCTGTGAGTTATATTGTGAAAGTCATCTATAAAAAAAACTATATGGGTTAAGGCGTGGCAAAAACCACCAAGTTGTCGCAAAATTGAAAAAACAAGGTTACTAATGAAACCATATTATACTTGCTGTAAGCTTTAAAATGAGAGGTCAGTAATTAATATCGGACATCTATAACCAAAGTTATAAAACAAAATAGACAAAAATTTCCTTTATATTTGTTTATATATCCTGTTGTTTATTTGTTTATTTCTCATTAACCCCTTGTGCAAAATCTTGGTGGTTTTGTCATGCCTTGCCCCATATGTCTAGTATGACACTCCAAAAAAAAAAATGAATGGTCACGTAATATGCTTAAACAAATCATCAAAAAAATTTTGGTAGTATGGGCTTATCAACAATAATTAGTAATGTGCTTCCTATATTCCAGCATGTACCAAAGATGGTGTAAATTAATATATTAGTGGAAGCAGTTGGCGCAGTGGTGGCATTTCGGGCTTCCAATCACGAGGTCAATGGTTCAAGACTCACTCTGGTCGACTGTTTGTGTTCCTAGGCAAGACACTTTATCCACGTTGCCTCTCTACACCCAGGAGTATATGTGGGTACCTAGGAGGTACAAATATATGCGGATTACGGCTGCAACATGGAATGGATTGTATTCCATAGGTGTTTGTTCCAATGACTGGGGGTAATAATGGTGAAGCGCTCAGAGGCCCTGGCAATAAGCGCTATATAAATGTCACATATTACTATTATTATTATCATTAGAAATTATTTTTATGTATTTAGTTTTGTTATATTCTGTATATGGATATAATATCTGAAATAAAAGAATGAATGAATGGAATTACTAGTGTGCGATGGTTGGGCAGTACACCAGGAGACAGTCCCCTACTCTTTTCAATAAGAGTGTATGTACACACTGCATTCTTGAACATGTACATGAGCTATGTTGCACACGGGGGGGGGGGGGGCAACTGTTTAATATCTAGTCATTGCACAATTAACTTGTCTTTCGACCCTCCAGCCTAAAAACAATGATGGTGCCGATATGTTCGAAAAGGAACAACCAAATTTCCAGTTTTAACAAAATTGTTTGGTTCTGTGTGATATTCTTACCTATCATTTCGGCTAATGGGGGCACTATTTTTTAGCCACAGTATGTTAGTTTGGTCTGTTGAAAGAACGTTACAAGGAAGCATCGCATTCGTACCGACCATTAAAGTCTGGTTCATAACTCCGATGTCAATGACAGGTGGATACTGATCCATCACGGCTAAAATAATAATAAAAAAAGATAATATTGGTAAATTTTCAATTATCAAAACCTATCAAAATGATTTTCATACCACATATCAGTTTACTTGTTGGTAAAATGGGATCTGCACTGACAGACAGAGGTTGTTACAGAGTACTTTTTTATTCCTTCCAGCTGTTTAACATTTATATTTTGGTAATTTTTAGCATTCAGAGGGATAAAATTATGGTTATATATTTTGTATAAATTTTAAAGGTTATAACTTATATATTTCTATAACACATAAACAAGCAAGCAAGGCAAGTAACAAATTTAAAGTCAAGTTGTGTGTGGTTCTTGAACCTTTTATTCAGTAATCGGTATAAATCATATAAAATCACAAAACTCATATGCTCCCGTCCCTCCTCTCTACCTCAATCTCGTGTACTCTCTTCCAGTTATGGAAGATTACCCCCAATGATGGTTACATAAATTATGATTAGGAGATCCAGATTTTCACTAGTTACAGTTCTTCAAAATGAACAATTTATTTTCAAAATATATTTTGTGGCAATTTTTCAAGTGCCAAAACATGTTTACTAATAATTTATGATAGATAAAAGATGTAGTATGTAATCTATTACATAGTTCTCAATTAACAAGACACCTTAGGTGAATACCTTTTCTAGGCATCGCATACTAAAAAAATCTTCTAAAAAGAACTACAATTCGACAACATTATTCTTCTCTATGATACCCTAAACAAATCAGCATTGACAATTTCCATGGCAACCACACTGTAATTTCATTCATCAATTTAACGGCTGCAGTTAATGACAATTCAAGGCATTTGTTTACAAGAAGCTAACCGTCTGTCACGCTGGTTTCACCTGCGTTCTTGATGGATCATTATCGATAATCAACTGATGCTCTAATGCCTTAGTGCCAAGGTCGCACAAGACCGATTATACATCGAATGCTCTACGATTCTTTTGTATTTAGAGATTTATATAAAAAAATATAACCTTCATTGCTATGAAGACAAGTACGTGTGTTTTGATAATGTATTGTATCACTTCTTATTCAAAAATATGAATTTTCCGATACTTAATTTGACAGTGAAATTTGAGTTGATCAATACATTTAAGCTCAATCCTGACTATCAAATTTTCTTTAACGAAAAACTTTGATATGCCTATATATGGTCATGATGACATCACATCATCTTCTTACATGGACATGTCCTTACCATATATGCACTTATGAAAATGTTTTGTCAAAGAAAATTTGATAGTTTGGACACAGCCTAATGATCACAGATTGTTAAATTTTGGTTGTCGTCATATTGGTTTGGAATGCCCTCTGGGACTAAATTTAATCAAGGCAATTCAACAGAAGGACGCTGTTCTTTGCCGTGGAACATAGCGCGAGCGTACAGCTCTTTGATCCATAACTCTTGTACTCATAAAAAACTTGAGATTTGTTCACAAGTATTCCGAACTGAGTATTCAGTATATCGACATTATTAGTTCAATAAACATCATACATTTAAATTTAATTCAGTGAATACTAAACACTACCATAACAAGACAATCACTCTGAGAGAGCAGACTTTCACCTTACAGCCAAGTACCATATTTAGCCCGTTTTTTGTTACCTCTGTTTGACCTTTGATCTCATGAGCCCAAAATTGCAACACTTCTTTCATGTCTTATTATGAACCATTCCTGCAAGTTTTATGACATTCCAATTATTGGTTCTCGAGATATTTTGACCACAAAATACAAGCAAACAAACAGAACTAATTGCATAACCTCCTTCAGTATGTTTCACTTACAGCAGAACTAAAAATAGTGGTACAGAAGTGCGACTCTATACTGACCTATAACTGTAAGATAGGCACTTCTTGAGACTGTCGTTTGACCAACAGCGGAACAAATATATCGACCTTCATCTGATGTCTGCACTCGAACAATAGTCAATGTTCCATCTTCCAAGACTGAATACTGGTTATAATTCTGACCAGGAAACATATATAGGTCCTAATAAAATGAGAAAAATAGATTAATTAAAACACAAAAATTATAGATAAGGGTTCATGTATAAATTATTCTGCTGTAGTTACTGCAGTAATTCAGTTACAACAGTATCAATTTAATAGCTAAAAGAGAATTACTGAAAACAACATGTTGAGATGAGGCCTTGTGTGTCAATGCAGTCACCAAAAAAAATATAATGACACTGGGTTACTGCAGTAACTGCAATACCTAATAGCAATAGATTACTGCAGTAACTGCAATACCTAATAGCAATAGATTACTGCAGTACCTGCAGTAGAATAATTAACTGACATCGATGAATGAGACGGGATTTACTGGACATATGGTTTGCGAGCTCTCACAACAAAATGAGTCTCATCATAGGTGGATTAAATTGAGCATTTTGCCGACTTGTTTTCAATAAACTAATTGTAGATTACTGCTTGTAATCAGAATCATCAGAATCATCAGAAATATTACCACCTCATTAACCTGGAGTGAATCCAAGGACAGTGGAAAACAAATAACCTACTGAACAATGAAAATGGTGAAAGATTTAAGAAGGTGTGAACACATGAAAATATTTGAACATACAATAGAAAATGATACAATTTTGCCATTATAACAGATCATAGTCGAATAATTAATATGAAAATATGCCATTGGAAATAAGATTTTTATGGACCACAGATTTCCATGGACATAAACGATCGACATTGTTAAATGAGGAAGGTTTATGCATGCTGAAATAGATTCATCTGGTTTTGAACAAGCATTTCCTAAGTGTTGGCGTGTGATCAAAATGCAATTAGATGGATACTTTTCCGGCTATTTATTTGAATGGACAATGGCTAAACCTTGCTTCCTTTTCAAATTGTGTTTGAGGACATAATTATATTACACAGTGACCTTCTAGAATATACATCCTAACATGATTTACATACGATTATCAAATTCTGTCAAATATTGAAAGCATGTTATTGAATATGACGATGCAACAGTGATAATTATATTAATGGACAGCATGGAAGTAGCAGAAGTCTAATAATAACAAACAAAAATGTATATTGCACAAAATTTAAAAAAAAATTATCGATGGTGCATTGGCAAGGAGGGGTGGGGGAAGGACTTACAGAATATTACAGCAGTCTCCATTAACATCAGGACCAACATGGATGGAGCATGGTTTTTGCAATTTGTAAAATTAACACAGCATTTTTTTTTCATTCATTTAATACATTCCTTGCAATGTCATGAAATTGGGGAAGTGCAGTGTATGTAATAAAGGTATGATTTACACACACCTCAACACCACCATGGTTGGGACTGAATGAGGAGAAATTCCTGGAAATGGCATTCTTTTACAGTAAAAATGCTTTTTAAAATAACACAATTTAACAAAATTATTGCCACAATACTACTGCAAATTACTGGTAATGGCAGCCGCCATACCTGCAGTAGTGCTTCCACCACCCCTGATTGAACCATGGAGTGTGCTGTACAAGTATGTCTCCAAATTTGCTTTAAATGTTAAGGAATCTAGGAGAAGAACCTTGATCACATGATGGAAGTGCATTCTGTAGAGATGTAGTGAAGGAAAAATATGCCCACGTCTTTGTACGAAAACAAGGAAGAGAACGTAGTGAATTTTCAGAGGAGCAAAGGCAACGAGACCGAGCTTACTGATTTATGTATTATGAAGCAAAAAGACGTCGTGCCAATGATTGGTGGAGAGCACCCCGAGATTTAATTGTATAGAGCGCTATATAAAAGCCTACATATTATTATTGTTATATTAATATATTATTATAAATTGATAATATACTTAATTGTTGAATATTATGTTACAGAAAGATGTTGATTTCAAAAAGCATAAAAATAATATTTCGTATTAATATATTACCCCAACTCCATCCTTTTGCCAGTAAATTGTAGGCTTTGGGTTGCCATTAGCAACACACTGAAAACTTGTAACGCCATTTTGTTTTACAGTCACATCTACTGGTTCTGTCAAGAATTCTACAGTTGCTAGAAAAAAAATAAAAATATGAAAAATGCTCATGTTATTGTTACTGAGTATTTCAGTAGCCCCTGTCTGTTTGTCTGTATGTCTAATCTAATATTTCAAAAACTATTGGGCCATTTTAATTTTCAGACAATCACAGGACCGAGCATGGCTCCATATCACTACCAAAATTCTAGTGGTTGACAAAGCAGCAAGTAAACTAGGTATATCTTAAACTGACAGTTGTTTTTAAGATAAGGTAAGTATTACAACTAATGTAGGTAGTTTTATTGTTATATCACTTACCAATTACTTTCAGTGTAGCCTGTCTGGTCTCTTTAGCAACATCACTTTCTGCGGTACATACGTAAGTGCCAGAATCCGCCTCAGTCGCACCTCTTATGCGAATAGAGTTGTCCTCCAAATATGTAACTCTAACAGATATAAACAACATTGTTTTTTTTATTTCATGTCACATCCAACAGCAAGTTTACTCGCCACTTACAGGATGAGATCAACGCCATGCTTTGTAAACCATGTCTCATTATCAGGCTTAGGGGTGGCATTTTTTTTTCGTAGGAACCAACCTAGCATTCATCCAGGTTCAAACACAGGAACTCGGGAATGGAAGGCAAGCATGCTAACCACGAAGCTACAGCGCCATTGTTGATAAGAGTTATGTCATGCCTTTCGTGCAGGAGATATAGAAATACAAATCTTACAGGATCTACTTCCTCATACCCCCATCTCATCCATTTAACGCCAGGTTACTTAATAAGGTTCAGAGGGAGCATTTAAGACATCTATTGACATGGTCTTTTCAGCAGATTATTATTATTATTTACTATTATTTATTATTAACATTAACTACTGGGGTGAAAACATTCTAAACATATGTCTCAATTTTTAAATACTAAAATAATAACTCAATTAAGGTTTAATTCATATCATTATTTCTTCTGTCGTATGATATATACCAGAAATGTGTTTTGAAGCAACGTGATAACAACATACTATTGGAATAGCAGTAGGATAATGACCTAATATCAAATAGTTCTGAAAAACTTTCTATTTTATTAATGTTATATAAATTAATATCAATATTCTTATCAATTTAAAAATTAGTACTAGGTGTAGTATCCTTTTCAATATTTTACCAACATTTTAATGCAAATCTTTTATATTATCAATTTTAAATTTCTTAATTTTACCATTGTTTTTCAATTTTAACCTATCTTAGCAATGGATTTTTAATATTACTAGTACTGGTTTTAATTTTGACATTTGCATTATCACTTTGTTGAAAATATGGTCTATCCATAACACCGTGGAAGTAACGTCTGAGAATGTGTTTTGTGTGTTTTATAGCTAATTTTAACTTTTTAATACTGTATTTTTAAGTATTTTATTCACTTTATTTAATTGTTGTGTGTGTCTACATGGAGTTCAAAAGGAAACAAATTTACAGTTTTATATTAGACAATAAAATTTATCTTATCATATCGTATATTTTTTTATACATTTTAGTTGAAAATAAAGTATTTTTTAACTGAAAAGCAAAAGAAAATTAAAATTCAAACCCTGGTCATGTTGAAATTAACAAGCTAAGATAGACAACTGTAGGCCTACCACATACCATAACAGATACAGAAGAAAATTATATTAATTAAAATTCTTCAGAAACAAGTTTCACTATAATCAATACCGTCATTTGTTAATATGTTACAGGAAATTGATGGATGGAATAGGAGCTAGATAAATCACCATCCAATTCTAAGATAATTTTAAACGGCCTCCCTGTTTAATTGGATTATTTGACACTGTTTGTTAGCAAATATGTCGCATGTACATAGATGTACATTTATAATTAAATAATTTGTTATGTTATTAAAATAGTCTTACAGTACTAGATAATCTTGATCTTCTAGTGAAGATAGTTATTGCTTATTTTAATGTATGTATTAATATTTACCAAGGTCAAATTGACAGTTATTTTTGATGTTTTAATAAAATATGTTTCAGGAAAAGAATTTTTTGAACAGTTGCACAATTTCCGAATTTTTGTGGAAATCATGGTAATCCATCGGCATATGTAGGCTGTGAAGAGACGTAGATGTAGACGTGCATGTAAAATCTAGATCCTAGAATACTGTTGTAAACAGTAGACTGAAGTTCAATTGTTAATTCTAAACACACCCAAACCTGATGGCATTTTTGGAAAAAAGCAGAGGCTTAGATACACTAATAATTTATTTTATAATTTCATTTTTTTTTATTTCGTGTCACATCCAATAGCAAGTTTTCTCGCCACATTCAGGATGTGATCTATGTCACGCTTTGTAAACCAATTTTCATTATGAGCAAATGTACAAGTTTCTCTGTAATCATTCCCAGAGATGCTAATCATGGCAAATAGACTCCTTTTTTTTGCTCAACAACTTAAAAATCAAGATAATATGTATATTACATGGCATGTCCGCCTACCACAATTCTAATATTGGCAGGTATGTATTTATCCAGTGAAAAAATTATTGTAGCCTATCTCAAATTGTTGTATTGTATATAGTGTATATTGTTCTGTTAATTCATATGAACTTGATGGCATCATTATCAAACTGAATTGAAATTGAACCTGCCCCTTTAATTCACTAGGGTTTCTTATATTCATTTAATTGTTTCAAGCTATGTGATTTTACACCATTATTCTTCTTCATATAAATATAATCACTTCACACATGTTGTGCAGAAATTAATCCATATCATCGTAGTGTTATGAAAACTATCTTTCAAACACTATCTTAAAAAAAATATCTTGTTAAATATGTAACACGTTAGTTATAGGATTATTTGAATATAATTAATTGTATCGTGGAAAAATAAAATATAAGGTTGACAGCCTTTTATAAAATTTCAATTCATAAAAAAAAAAAACTGTAGGCATATCATAAGGTCGTTGTCCATAAATAAATTAATTTATAGTAAAAAGTAAAAATGATAATTAATGGTTAGATCACTAAAATCTGGACCTTTTGGGAGAAGAGTCCTAAGAGTTTTTATTCAGGAAAGATTAACATTGTATTGTAAGCTTGGCACACTGATTATTTTTATCCAAAATGTACAAAATTTCTAAAGTAAGCAAATTCCTTTTCAAATGCATTGTATATTTTTTTTTATTATAGTTTTATTTTTTTATTATGTAGCTGTAATCCAAATATAACATTTTTTAACTTTATTTAAGGGTCTTATGTGACAAGAATTATCTTCTAGTATCGATCATTATTAATGGTTTATTTAAATCAACTCTATTGTTTTATGATTTCATATTTTTGTCGTAAGATATGCCATTGATAAAAATAAATGTTGGAAATCCATCTAATCTAAATAAGCCGTTTCACGATTTTAACTGCGCTTGTGCGTTACCAAGGTCAAGTAAAAACGATGCGCGGCTCTTATTGGAAAGAATATGTTTGCCGCGTGTCGTTTTATCAGTTGACCCTTATCTGAACATGCGCAGTTGAAACTATGAAATGGCTTATTGCAAATTGGTGACCAATTACTTTATAATTTTATTATTATGTATACAGTTTCTATGTCCCAGTTGTTAACAGTTGTGAAATGTTTGGTTTGGTGTGAATTTGGTTTTTTGGAAATTCAGTTTATGGAGAGGTGACTTGTATGCACAATGTAGTACCAACATCCTGTAACATGCTCTTTAAGTGTCCTCCGACTATTCCATTTCATCAATAGATCATACTCACCTGCCAGCCGGAATCGGACTTTCCAATTTACTCCAACTGATGACCGGTAACGGCTGACCATCTGCCTGACACTCTAGCTTGACCGTTTCACCGACGGCGGCCACTGTGTCTTCAGGTACAATCAGGAAGTCTGGTCCTTCTGAGAAGTTAAAAACAACAGCTGATCAATACAAAGTGTTGGCAAGGCAATGCCCATCACTTGTATCAATTAGCGGGCAAGGTTCCTTAAAATCTCCTACAAACAATTAGATAAACGTTCATCTGAGTACTACGAGATCGATGAAATAAACAGAAGGTAATCATTAGGTCATTTACATCAGAAACGTCATTAGCAACGAATACAAATACAGTATTTTCCATTCAAAGGAAGAAAACTGATGGTCAGTACCAGAAAATCCACTGAATTCTGTTCAGTATAAGTCACTATTTAAATCGATTTACATTTAATTTCATGTGAGCCTATGTATGGAATGAGAGAACATTTGTTCACAATTTTTATTCAAAATTTATTCTATATATCATGAAATTGTCCTTTTTTCTGTATTGTAATTTAGGGACTTACATTTTCAGAAATATAATTTTCTCTGCATAATGCTCTTACTGAACAAATTGTTATTTGAAATGAGTTGAATTGAATAATCTTTAATAAAATAAAAACATGGTAAACCCAAATAAAGACAATGAAGACATTTCGATTTAATATTAAAAAAATGAAATATATATTTAAACCACATTATTGCAAAAACCCAATAGTTAAATAGTTTAATTCACACAAAGACCGTTAGGGAATTTATTTTTAATCATCACTGCTCAAAAAAAGAAAATTATGGCTTGATTTTTCACAGCATCGGGTCTCATCACATTTGAAAGAAAACGTAGGTGCTGTTAATGTATCTGAAAGGACCACTAATCAAATTCAAGTAAGAAAGTATAATGCATACTCCAAGCAATGAGATACATGCCATCGTGACAAGATTCAATATTTCGACAT
>JAOTQE010051939.1:0-20832 GCA_025631205.1 Nesometra sesokonis
CCTCCCCCCCCCCCCCAATTTTGCAAACATTCCTTCCCATAGTTTTAACCAGAAACTCTCAAGGCAATGTATTTTTGTATAATATAAAATTATCAGACAATATTTTTAACTGCATTGAAATACTGTAATGTTAATATTCCAAATTGTATACTAGAATTTTATAGGCTACACAGAATAGAAATAAAAAAACTGAATTTATTATTTATGGATATTATCGTCTGTGAACAGTTACATTATACAGCTAAAAACTAATAAAACAAAGCACACGCAGCTATATTGACATTAATATCATCTTAAAATTTATTTTAAAATTAAATTAAACACTACTTTATATATGAACATTTATTTTCACTTTAAATATAGATTTTTGTTTAAATGTATCAAAAACAAAAAAAAGCAAGAAATTGCATAGCTTACACTTCTCACCTGTGTTAAACTAAAATTTTAAAATATTATTGTTAATTAATAATTAAATTTCATGTTTCATCGCATTTATTTATTTTACTAATTGTACTTAATTGAAACAGAAAAAACTATATAAAAGGGTGGGTCCAATGTTCTGTTTTGGGGTCCAATTTTCAACTACTGGATATGTAACCCTGGTGAAAAGATTTCTAAACAAACCTGAGTGGGACCAAGTTACAGTAGTCAGTCCAGATATTGAAAATCTGTGAAATTATGAAGTAAACTATACCAATATTTTTTTTTAGATATCTAAGAGACATTTGTTAAATGTATGAATAACAGAGAGAATGAATAGTTATCAAATTGGATTACTTGAGACTATTAAATAAATAAAACTCTCAGTTATACTTACGGTAGTTCGACTTATAACCTAATTTTTTTTCATACATTAAATGAAACAATTATGCAGATAGCTTGGTAATTCATACAGCAAGAAGTAGTGTTATCGATGAGAAAACTGCCATCTTTTAACAATGATGAGGCAGGATGCATATATCATCTTCATTGTAGAAAGCATATCAACTCATCGTATCTAGTTAGAGTTACCATGTTAAAAGGATCAAACCTTGTGGGAATTCTGGAATAACTTTTGCCATAATATATAAATTTCTAATTCAAAGATGATCGATGTTTGTAACATCATCTGGTTAACTCCAGAGCGTTTTAAAAACTTATGAAACTCTCCTAAATTTAAACAGAGCAGTACAGATATGTGGCTCTACTTTTGCAGTTGTATCCTTTGTATTAATTAATAATTAAAATAAATATACCTTATGAAGACAACTAGGAAATTCATTATTTTCATTTATTACAAATGTTCCTGGTTGAAAAGTTTTACAGTTATACAGACTTTTAAAACAACCTTTTGATGCAAGTTGAGTATTTCAGCACGTGCAGCACAGCTTTTGAACCCCCAACCTCAAAGTTTGAAGCCACATGGCAGGGGCGGTTTTAAGGGGGAGTGGGAGGGTCTAGCCCCTTTTGGAAAGTAAAATATTTCAATATTATTAACATTGTCTATACAATGAAAATATTCAGCAATTACGAGAAAAGAATTGATCATTTAACATGCCCCTGAGGCCATTTCCGGATATCTAAGGAACAAAATTTCCAGGATCCCTACAACTTTCTACCGGCCCCATTTCCAAAAGTCTGCATCCATGCACACTCTAAATTTAGGTCTTTTATATGAATTTAGATCAGTACAAGCATGATGTTAAGCATGATATAAATTACATCATCCTTGAATTCTGATTATGGCCAGGTATAACATTTTATAGACAACCATCCTGTTTCATTGCATTTCCAGGTATATTTACAATTCTCGTGAAATTTTAAATGATGTAACTAAGATTATGTGATGATACCGGGGATGAAACACTGTAAATCATGTCATAGCCTCTCTTATTCATTATCGCATGGATTCCACTTGATGTAGTAACAGTCTGCATGGCTTCTTAAAACTTATTCTATCCAATTCAACGGTGAATTAACTTGGAATTTTCCAATAGATGAAAATATATTAAAATCTACTGAATCTACTCTAGTGAAAATTCTTAAATTATAAAAAGTTATTACCGTAGTATATACACATTTCAAATTAAGATTTATGTTTTGTCTGTTCAAATGATGTTTGTCTCTGATACTACTTTAGTACACTGTACTATTTGGATTGCAGCAGAGATTGATATAAATCGTAGGCCTATACATAGGCCTATTAGGCATATTGTTGTCTTATAACAAATTACATTCCGAATACAGTTTACAAAATTGATGTTTTTTACATGAAAATATTATAATTATAGTAATACAAGTCTAAATGGATTAATATGCAGATACTTATTTTTACTTCATTTCATGTATTTTGGTAGGATTTTCCCTATTGATACAATTAAATATGCCTATTCGCATTATATGGCCATCTTCGATTTGTATGGGCTTGTTGCAATCGTTTAAATTGATTATTACAGTAATATCTTAATACAGTGGCGTATCCAGGACAGGGTGCTTAGGTTGCTTGAGGTGCACCCCCTCCCACCCCCAGAAGTAAAAATATACAATTAGTATATAAATACGAAGATTGAGTCTTCTATCACCCCCATTTCTGAGGAAATGAGTACAGTAAGCATAATGGCAGACAAACAAAAGCGAGAAAAACAATATTACCTCTACAAAAGGCCCATCAGTTTTTAGCACACCCTTCCCTGAATCCTGAATACGCCCCTGTAATATCAATATTGAAAGATACAATGTACATTAATACTTTAGGTTTTGTAATTGCGGATTAATTTTTAAATTAGAAAGTATCCTTGACCTATGAATGTACCGAACCTACACTTTCAACTTAAGCTGCAACATGCAATTCATTAATCCACATTTTCCTTTTATATTATGATAAATGTGGTTTCTAAATATTTGTATATAAACTTATAAGATATCAAAAATAATTTTAAGACTTTAGTAACATTCTATCCCTGATTCTAGGTACAGCTGACCTTCTCATTTACAAACTTTTCATTTACAAACCTTGTTTACAAACCCTCTTCGGACAATGATGTCTTTAAAACTATGGCTCATGATTTAACTTTAGGATAATTTAATGTTAATAGTTTTTGCTTTTGCATTTTTTCTAGCTAGTTAATCCATATAGCATATTTTAACAACCAAAGTAACAAATTGAACACAGACAAGCAATTTACAGGCTTTATTTTATCAGGTTTCGTGAACCTTCTCATTTGTAAACACCTTCCAAGACAATGGGTGTATACATGAGAAGGTCGACTAGTTTTAATACAGATAAAATAATAATTTCACTATGGTGTTGATGCATTTTTTTTATAGTTTTTTAGGTTTAAACAGAAGTGACATTACTGTTTTTATGATTTCTTTTGGCTTTAATTTTAAGTAAATGAGAACATAACACATTCTCCATAGGCCAATGGTCAATTAAAAAAGGATGCTAAACATTTAAGCTAGAGCATCATTAGATATCACTTGTTTTTACTTTTAAATTGAAGTCATCTACTGCAAATTTCAAACAATCAGTATCACCAGTATTTACCATCATTAAGTCGGTTATTTTTTCTATAGTAAAATTTCCAAATATAGTATTAAATTATTACATTTCACTATACCATATTTGAAAGTTTATATAGAGCATAGATAAATTGTCAATTCATAATTACAATATCAATGATCCTTTAAAAAATCTGTTGCTTTTGTCATTGTAATCAGGGTTATGAAAAATCATAAATTGGAAAGATGTCACACGTGCACAATGAATTATCATCAGCATCATGTACATAGGCCCATGTGTAATTTGAGTTTAATATTTACCAAAATGATTAAATGATGGTCGTCCATCACAACCGGTTGTTTGCCAGGCTTTGATGCTTGGAAGAACGACTGCTTGTTAGCATAACAAAAGCTAATTTGTCTGAACAGTCAGGTTTGAATAGTCGAGTAGCATAATTGCAACAAGGTTTAGCATTCAGTATCTTTACAACACTGTTCACTCTCATTGTTATTACTATCTCATTTAATTCTTCAATAGGCCTACACAGTACGCTAGGCTATTCACTCTTTGGCTTATAGTGCATAATATGTATGCTCTGTATTCACAAATACATATTATATGATTGCAAGTTATAAACCTGAATAAAATTAATTTCAATGCTTACAGTGAATATGAAATTGAGTTCTCACCACAAAATGAGTGGCATCGTAGGTGGGATCAAATTGAGATAGTCATTCCATACATAACAATTTCAAATGCTCGTATCTTTGGATCTACTTATCCAATGAATGTCATTTAAAATGTAGATTGTAGCTTATATTGTGGTCTATTAGAAGGTACCAATAATTCAATTTTGGATTTTCCTACCATGAGACTCATTTTGTGGTGAGACCTCACAAATGTTGATACAAAAAGATATTTTTTTAGAATAAATTAAGTACAAACAAAGCTACTTTCAATTGCCGGTACTTTCAAACATTTCAACAACACTCAAATTCAACCTGTTGCATGCATGTTTGTTAATTATGCTCCCATGTCACATCAAGGCTTACAAAAAAAAAACACTTTATTAAAAACTTGTGAAGCTTCACTTAACATGGAACTTTCTCTTCACCAATGTCCCAAGCCCGAAAAAAAGTCTTTGTACCCAAGATGAAATTCAGAAAATAAGACCAGTTTATACTATAACGATAACAATGATAAATTGATAAAAAGAAGTTCTTCATATTTAGGCATGCCAGAATGATAGGATAAAACTTCATTGAGTATATGAAGAAAACATTTTCACAAATCAAATGTCGTCATAATCTGGGAAAAAAGCTAAAATCATTGTGTGCGTATTTACTGATTATAATGACATTTTAATATATTTTGTACATATATATGCCATAAGATTCATGATAAATCATAATTTAATTGTTCCAGTTTGAAAACGTCTCACCTTTCTTGTAATTTGTATAGGAAAAATTCTTTTTTATTAATTTATTGTTATCATCATAGTAGGAACCGACATTTAAGCTGGTTTACAAAATAAATTTCATGCTAAACCTTAAAGATTGGAAAAAAAAGATGTTTTCACACAGTAGTTTACACCAGCTTTAAACCATGATTTTTGATACAAAATGATAATCATTAAGTACTGGACTTTGTAATTTTCAACCTGTCAGTCAGAAGGCAAGATGCCCCAAATGTAATGGGAATATGATATAGCCTGATCAAAGCACAGAGCATAATCTATTCTGATCTTTCATCTCTTTTATATGTTTTGTTACTTGTAGCCTTTTTAAATGGCCCTGTAGGATACTACCAGACCATCAATCAAATCCTATTGAAATTTGTAACTGTATACACACCATTGTTGATTAATTAATTAATTAATTAATTAATTCTCATGATAATTTTGAATTTACAATTGATATAAACCAGTGAATAATTTAGATAGATATACTTTTGTAGACTGATATATTTTGAATGGTGAACAAGCATTCAAATATTCTTAAGAAAAGAAAACCTTTTTAAATTGTTTAAAGTACCTCTAAAACCATCGATTGTAATGAATTACACATATCTTGATTTTATGTGAATTTATCGCAAGGAAATGCAAGCTTAGAAGTAGCACACATTGTGTCAAAAGCTTTATTGAAATCAATTGCAATGTAAATCCTCATGTTAAAACATCATTAAAAGCACACTTCAATAATCCTTTATAATGAATAAAATATCAAAATCGGATAGAATGATGTTATGTTAATAACAACATGCCCTTCAAAACGCATCAATTACTTAGAATATATATAAAGAAAATTTGTTCGCTTTTCTTTCAATGCATTTCAATAGCTAGTTTTTAAAATAATTGACTAAGATTCGTAACTTGGGCATCAGGCCTACATCTTGTTCAGGTTAGCCAAAATTAAGAGCAATGCTTTCTATATAATCTTAATAGCTTTTTACATGGCATATTTAAGATGCATCTTTTTAAGCTGTCCACACAGGATTTTTTTCTGGTCAAACTAACCATCGAGTCTGTTAGTTTGACTAAAATAAGCTCAGTGTGAATGAGGCTATATACACTTGTAAAAGTGGTGTTTCAGGGGAAGAGAAGGTGCTTAGGGTGCTAGAGCACCCCCCCCCCCTCTCCCACCCACCATCACCTACAAAGGTCGAAAACAAATTTAGTACATAAATATGAAGCTTATGGTCTTGAGTACCTCCTTAAGAAGGAATGAGCATCCTCCTTCAGGGGAAAAATCTATAAAGTCAGTAATTCCATCACAAACAACACTTTTATTTGCTTGTCAAAATTTGATCAGGGTCGCGAATCCCCATACGCTCCTGATTTATAATACAAAAAAGAAGATGTTTACACCATTAAATAGGCCTATGCTATATTTTATATTTATCATTAATATCATCAGTATCATTTAACTTTTTTGTCTACATATTCAAAACTGATATAATTATATAAAATGTAATTACAAATTGAAAACAGTTGTTTTTAATATTTATGTTATGCTGTTATTTAATGTAATTTTAAACAGACTATTTAACATAACTGTAACAGATAATTGCCATAGAAGTAAATAGCATTTAGCTTGGAAGCTTCAAATCCTATGGGACTCATTAGTTAAGTTGACAGCACGGCCTAAATAATTCAACTATATTAATTGCTAATTAAATATGTCAATTTACGGTGGTAATTTTCGCTCCTAAATCATAAACGATGAGGAATAGGAAAATTGTGTAGCAAATCTGTATGTTCATTGATCCTTACAACGTGTATTGTGTCATTTACTCAAAATCAATCTCATAGAGTTGATTTTCATCCTTGAATGCTCCGCGGCAAAAAGCTATCAATAGCAACATGTCGTCAGTGTTCAAGCGGAAAATGCGCCAATCTTTTGGTAAAAAGAAGTGAGGAGACACTTTACACAAGTAAACATGTATTGATTTTGATCTAATAAAATAACAAACACTTGAATGCTAAATATTAGCAACATAAAGTGTATACAATAATAATTACACCCCTGAGTCAATCGGTTGGTCCAAAGTAACCCCTTGAGGTAAATCTCAAGGGGTTATAATTACCAACTATATAAAGCTTTTATCACCGGTTAAATGTTCAATAAATTCCAAAGAGTGTCATATAACATTGCAATGTTTAAATTGTGTTTCTTTACTGTTACGAATAGAATGAGAGAAAAGCATTGTAGTATTATCTAAATCAAAAAAAATGGTTAAAAGAAATGGTGTATGGGGACTTTAGGCCTAGGGTTTGTTGTGTGTGTCTAAATTAAAAACAAATTTAAGTCAAAGGTATCATCCACCCTTTCTTACCTTCATTTACCAAATTTAACCCACCATCATAAGGCTCTATACAGTATACCAGATTTGGATGTGACAAGAAAAAAAAGGTTATGTGCCTAATTCACTGGCATTCATGCTGTTGTTTTTTAGATGATTTTCGCACAAAACAAAATTTCATTTTAATCATATTTGCCTCATGCGCAAGAATATGGTTACATTTGTGAGAACAAATGATATATGGTCATGTGTAAGAATTATACATTATGCATTGGAGGTAGCAAGTGTACCATACAGTAATTTGTAAGTGGGAAAACGCAAGGCTTATAACCAAGCCTATTACTATTATTATTTCATTGTTTCATTGTAATCATTGTTATGTACTATATTTCACAAGACAGATAAACTTGACGACAACCATTTGGTAATTTCTAAGAAAATTATTAATTAATATTTGTAGACAGTGATTTTGTCAAATGAATACTAACCATGGAACATAGCTAACTTATATCTAAGACAGAATAACATGACGGATTTATCAAGGTCACTTTTACAAGAGCGTTTCAATGCTGAGTAATGGCTGGTCAAGACATGCAATGCATGGTTAAAAAAATCCAACCTTATGTGCTAAATACCAAACGAAATGCACTGCACTATCAAACTATACCCAAACGTTCAATACAACTATAATAGGCTATGTTCAGATTCACGGCTTAAGTGGAGCTTAGTATAATCAAGGCGCAAGCTAATCTGCGGCGTAACGATCAAGGTGTTCGGACACAAGGCGTAGCTAAAGTCATAAGCAATTTTAAAATTGCCGCCAGTGGGTTTTCTACAACCAGTGAGCCGTAATTGATTGGCCAATGCAGACCGATTGTAAATTGTGATTGGACAACGCGTAGCACAAGGACAACGCGTAGCACAAGGACAAAGCCATTCAGGTGTACGAGGCGTAGCTCCATAGCTTACGCTAAACCGGGGTTTGCAGGGAGCACAAGTTATGCTCCGGATTAGGGACTTGTGCTAATCGCTGGCTAGTTCAGACACAGAAAATCGTACGCCGCGTACGTTACGCTCCGCTTAATCGTTGAGTCTGAACATAGCCATAAATATATTACATTTTAAGGAATACAGTATATAGTTCTTTCTGTATTTCAAAATTGCCCATATTTTTATTTTCAAACTAACATAAAAATGAAATGCGCAACAATTGTTCCTTTGTGAAATTGTAATACTACAACAACTGGGACCAACCTTTAAGCCCAAATGCAATCAATGGTTCCTATGGGTATGATCATATACACAATTCTTATCATAAATCAGTCACGAATCACTGCTTTATTTACATGACACCAATATGATTGACATATGAAAGTTATCATATCTTTGTCAATTTGTTAATAAAGATGTTTGACAATGATAAAATCCTAGTTTGTTTGACTACACTTGACAATGGCCTGGACATCACATTCGTGTGAATAATTTAATTATTCTAACTCACCTTTTAAACTAAATTATGTGTTTTACTTCAAAATAACAAAAAACATTAGTTTTAAATTAGTAAATCATAGATTTGTACATAATCGTTTAAAACAGATTTGGGGTCAGATGTTAGGTAGCCTTTAGCAAAGTAGGATTATTTTTATATTACAGTATACTTTATTATTATTATTATTTTAAACAAAAATATTTTAGCCCTAGGCCTAGAAATACCTTAAGCTCAATTCAAAATATAAAAATTTATTTGAAAAAAAAAATTTGATGTATCCATATATGGTAATGATATATCCATGTATGGTATTGATGTGATATCATTATCACCAAATATAGGTATATCAAAACTTTATGGACAAAGGAAATTTGAGAGTCTGGACTGAGCTTTACTGTAATGTATTTGTTCTTATGATATAAAGCCCTAGATGTAGCTTACAAATCTGAATACTGTAATCACTCCAAGCCTATATAATTATTTTCATAAATTCAAATGGTTTTCTCATTATTTTTCTATTAACAATATAGAATGTATAACAAATACAGTGACTATGGTAGTAGTTGGCTATGTATTTCAAGGTAGGTATTGTGGAGGTATGTAGTATTAAACACCTGGAGGCATTGTCGAGGTGCTGAAGTTGGTAATGTCATGTCACCATGCGAGGTTTAACAACGATTGTTCAAAGGTAAATTAGTAATGTGCAGGATTACTAATTTCAACATTAAAGCCAACACATTTTGGTATAATACTGTAATATTCATTTCAACCCAACCCAGGAACAAAAGGAGGTGTTACCAGTACTGTGTCTCAATGGGTTATATTTTGTAGTAGGCCTATTGTACTTTATATTTTTTTCTTTGGTATTTGTCTACATTTATTAAAAGTTTGAAAAAAAGTTTCATAAAATTTAGTAGGCCTAGTAACGTGATAATATTATGTAATATGGAATCATGCGCGAGTAATATTCAATCCCTGAAGGTCACCTGGTTTTGCCACGCGTCGATTGTTTATTCGAGAAATCAAGCAGATCCGCGTAGCCTACACATCAGGCAGGGCGACATTATGAGCTGCATACTGCGAACGCACAACTAGGCCTAGAAGTACCCTATAAATTTAGCGTTTCACACATTTTTTCACTGTTTGTCCTTCCCTGTTTGAACATGTAAGATGGGGTGAGTGGAACAAAGTTTACTCCGAAATTACTTAAAAACCTAAAAATTACTAGTAGACTTAGGCCTACCCTACAACTGATTCCAATATTATTTTTTAGTTGGAGATACTAATGTTAGTTTTTTTTTTAAAGAAAAAAACACTTTTGAGGTGGGACTTTTTTTCATTGAGGCAGCAGAAAAAGGGTTTTTATGATTTCCGCCTGTGTGTGTTTGTGCATGTGTAAATGTGCAAATTCTAATGTAAATTCATAAGTGGCATGACCCAGAATTTGACAATTATAGGCCTGATGCATTTTAGTCACCTTTTTGAAGGTACAATATTACTAGTAAGTAGTATCTATTCACAGTACTGGTAATATAAATGTAAAGGATGGCATTAAGGGATTGTATGCAAGGTTACGAAATCACACTAATACCACTTCAGGAAAGTCTTATTTTCAGACGCAAGGTAGGCCTACAAACTATTATAATTTCTAACATGTAATACTTAAGATTTGCTAGACAATGTTACCAGCTAGCAAATGAAGATCCACAATATGAATGAACTATCTATACATCATACTACTAACATAGTAAATTAACCCACTGGAGTAGTAGTATCCATGTTCCATATGTGGCACAGTCCAGCCAAAGTAGTAAAGTTAATTTTCCACAAAAGACAGAAACAAATACATACTTAGTCATGGATTAGTAGGCTATACTGATAAGCAATTTTTAATTTTTTTTTCTCAAAAGTTAAATTTTAAATGTATAAACTTTGATTCTTCATAAATAACTTTAGGCCTACAAGAAAACATTGTATGAAACTGAATTTTTGCATGTAATAAAATAATGTGCAGTTTCAAAATTTCTAAATAATTCAATTTTTGTTTTACTTATGCTTCGTTTGGCTTGGCTCTGCCACATTTGGGCTAATTTACTATCCTAGGTTGGATAGAAATATCACTTGACTTTAAAGGTTTAAAAGTAAAAATAGTGAAATTTTACACAAAAAAAAAAAACCTTCACAGGGGTAGTAATAGTAGATCATTATCTAACAGTTAACAGATATAGGGGAAGTCAAATATTTATGCTCATTGACATTAAATTAAGTGTTATTAGGAGATTTGGATAAGGCCCCTGGGATCTTCAAGGTAGCTCTAATGATTTGTCAGTTATCATCTAGAAAATTCCTTACTACTAATTGCGACATT
The DNA here is from genome assembly GCA_025631205.1 of Nesometra sesokonis. Lineage (NCBI taxonomy): Eukaryota > Metazoa > Echinodermata > Crinoidea > Comatulida > Antedonidae > Nesometra > Nesometra sesokonis. The sequence goes on from JAOTQE010051939.1 coordinate 11,140, forward strand.
ATTTATTACTGTCATTATTACACTATTATGTAGTTGTTTTGCAGGTTCTAGAGCACAGGGATGACAAAATATAGTACACTCCAAGGAAAGGCAGGTGTTGATCAAAGATTTATTATTTTATAAACATGTTCTTTCAAGATTATTGAAATTAATTCAGAATTTTGCTGGAATAGTAGTATACCTGCCAACTCTCATGCATTATGTCCAGTACCGGTGGCAGGGTTTGTCTCACGCATTGGAGCCAAAAAAAGAAGTTAGCAGTTATAAAGTAGTTGTGTTGTTATTAAAAGGTATTTTTTTAAACATGTTATAGTCCTTGCCCTTACAAAGGAAAGACAAATGGTTGGCTACAATTCAGTAGGATTTAACATGTACAATACAAAAGAACCAAAATATATCTTCAGTGTATATATATAAAAATGAAGGTTTAAGTAGCAAGGCGATAAGCATTAGCCCATTTTCCTGGCAGTCAATTTTTCCCACAGAAACGTAATCTTTGTAAATAGCATTAGCATTGTTAGAACGGACTAAAATCCAAAATCATACAAATAAACCAGGATTAACCAGATACCACATTCAAAGGCTTTTAACATTGTGATCACTAAAAGGAATTAAATGAAACATGTATTGTTGGAAAGTGGATCTGAAGGTAAAGAACAGTTCTGCCAACAGCGTCGATGTTTAATTTACACTAAGTGGATATTTGTGATTACGTAACAGTTCTTATACAGGCAATTTTGAAGATCATATGTTTTAGAAATTATACAGGAACAGATCCAGGATTAAAAAGTTGGGAAGGGGAAGGAGGGGTTGAGAGAAAGCTTGAACTTTTTAACAGGAGGTATATATCCCAATTTTAATGTGACAACCAAAAAAATATTGTCCTAGGTCAGAGATACTGAGCTCCCAAGTTGGAAAACCAGAAATCCTGGACATTTTGTCGGCCAGCATTCAAAACCGTTTTGGGTACAATATAGGCACGTAAATGTGAAAATACATAGACAACAATGCTCTGTCTATTACAAATGAAAAAGGTTTTTACTATTACATTTTGTACAATTCTTCACAAAGGAACTTTCACAGCACAATTTACTATTTCAAAATGAAAAAAAAAAACAACATTTACATTGCTAATTTACTAAACTCATATAGTTAATCATGAAAATTCCAAATTCCTGGAGAAAATTGGGCATTTCTGGAGCCCAGGAGATTATGCAAAATTCTTGGAGACTCCAAGTTAATCCTGGGGACTTGGGAACTCGAGATGTAAGATAGGTACTTTATCATTTGTAGCCATATTTATTTTTGTACAATGTGAAGTTACATATAGGTACAGAAAATATCAGTATATGACTGAAATTTACAATGTCTGCTTTTAGGAGTATATTGTTGCATTTCTTAACTTTGAGCCTAGTACTTGCGATTGAAGTATGGTAGCCCTCATTGAACCTGTAGTAGGCCTATAATAAAATGATGAGTCATTAATTTTGTATGTTAAATGCTTTATCTATTCATATTTGAATACATAGACAACTGTAGAATTTTATGCAGACCTATGGAATAGATCTATTTAGTTTTACCATTGGTGGTAATGATTTAATGATTTTAAAGGCATGCATAAACAATTTAAAATTATCTAAACTTTTTGCTTCTTAAATTATAGGCCTGTGTGCAGAAATCTATGATTTTGGATAGATTCAACTCTCCTGCTTTCTGGATTTATCTACAAATACGGAAAAATATTTTTATAATTTGAAATATAAAAAAAATTTAATGACAAACCAAATGTTGTCGAGCTGCTCACATGTAAATCACCAACTTTACGAAAACTATTCAACCAATGACATCATCAAACAATGGCCTATGATGTAATCACTGGTAATTTTTTTGGTTTTTTTTGCATTTTTGACCTAGGCCTATACACACAAACAGCATATTTCAACAAGAACACCAACAAAAATTATCATTTTTAAAGGCTCTAATTTATCATATTTTATGAACCTTCCCATATGCTTTCTTATTTACAAACACCTTCCAGCCGAGAGGTGTGTACTGTAAATGAGACTGTCAGACTACACATATCGTGGGATTGAGTATTGCATGCCCAAGTAAGCATGACTAGTACGTGGGACTTGAGCACCCAAAGCTGAATGAATAATACATTGTTTAGATATCTGGCAGACGTGACCTCTATGCTAAAGCCAAGAATTGGGCTTCATAAATGAAATCTAAACCACCGAGTGCTTCCAAACGCTATAGTGTATCTAAACACATTTACTACACAGTTCATTACTCACTATTAGATTTCACAGTCGTCAATAGAAAAGTTAAGACGTTTGTAATTCCAGTAAAGTAACACTTTAACAAATCTGTTGTCTTTCTTAGTGAGATTCTTCGATTACTAGGCTGTTTTCGTCTCTCTTCATTTAAATTCATGACTAGTTTACACAAACAGATTGTTTATAATAACAGTTGTTAATTATTATATTGTAATTATTTAGATTGAAAGTTTCAGAATATCTTTATTTTTTTTTTATTGTTTCATTAGATAATTATTTGCTTATTTGCTTTTATTTAGTTATTAAACAGTTTTGGCTGAAATAATTTTTGAACTAAAATTTTAATGAATGATACATTTATTATTATACTGTATATTCATTCATACAAGGTACAGTATACTAAATGATAAAGGACAACAATTAATGGCAATATTTAAAATATTGCTGAATAATATGTATTAAACAATTTAATAAAATAAATAATATTGACAAATTGGTTCACTAAGGTTAAATTACAATATATCATAATAGTCTACAATAAATTATAATAAAAATGCAGCCAAAATACAGGAACATCAATTAAAGAATTAAACATTGTACAGAATTATAATTGAATATTTAAACTGTCAGCTAATCAATTACTGATTCTGACAGCACGATTTAAACACTTGATTAAGCACTGTAAATATCAACATTTCAGTTAAGTTAAACTGTCTACTGTTGACGTATAAAAGCGTAATAATGACCACTTCATAGGTGATAAATAATTGTTTGTACTCCTAGGTGTGACACCGATATCCCAATACCAACAAGCCTATAGAGGTTCATAAGTACAAATCTTATCTTTGAAAGCTAATTCGTAATTCAATAACCATTTCAGAGCAAATGTTGATATTTCATGGTGTGTGGGTCTTTTTAAAACCAGTGAGGTAAAGAGTAACTTTTAAATATAATACAACATAAACAAATATTTAACAGATTGTTCAAATGATAACAGATTATCATGAGGGATTGCCTTTAGCATTGTTTTATACAAATTTTAAATATTCAGATGCGGATTTAAGGGGGCGCATTCCCCATTATCATCAAAACGTAGTTGCGCCCCCCCTCACCATATATCAGGAGCGCTGGGTCTAACATTTATCATAAAAAAACAAATAAATATATACAAAAAGGGCCAAAACAGGATACCAGGGCATGCAAAGCAGGGGAAAAAAGTTTTTTTTGTTTTTTGCTTATCAACATCAACCACGCCCACACGGATCATGAAAAGGGCCCCACCTTCACCCCCACCCTTTTGCTGGATCCTGGATCCGCCCCTGATATTTTAGTGCTTATTCCAAAAATTAGCTTAGATTGTCGCTAATAGACAATTAAATTTATTAAATTTCAAATCGTATTAATAAATGTAAAAAAATAAGAAAAACAACATTTCTCAATAATTTAATATCCAATTCAATAATCACTTCCAAGGTAAATCTACATCTTTTGTTTTGGAAAATACATCGTAATTCACATAATAACCTTTAAAAAGTAATTTGATAAATTAGATTATTAATTATATTATTTTGTACATGACAAAGGACGAAAGGCCAATGAATAATTTAAACAAAAATACATTTTTATGTGCATTTGTCTTACTTAATATTAGGAAGTTTGTTAAACACAGAAAATCATCGATTTAAATAAAAAAACCTTGGATATTTAATCAATACATTTCCTCTATATGTGGCAGAGCCAAGCCAAATGAGACATAAGTCGCAAATGCTAGTTTTTCACAATAGTCCAAAATTAAAAAATTGTCATTTTTTTCAAATTTTATTTTATTTAAAAAATATAGTTCACACCTTCAACTTTAATACCTTAACAAATTTCAGATGTTTTAAAAATGCAATTTAAAATAACCTTGCTTAATAAATGTATACGGATAAACAATTTTCAAATGCAGTTTTCTCAAAACTTACATTTTGATTGTTCATAACTTTGCAAGGAAATATCGTATAAAACTGTATTTTTTTTGCACGTTAAAGTAAATAATATGTAGTTTCATAATCTATAAAAATCTCAATTTTCAATTTTCCGACTTATGTCTCATTTGGCTTGGCTCTGCCACATATACAGACTGCCTAATGAAATGTTGTTCCAGTAAAAATACAAATCAAATAATGTTAATCACCAAAATATTTACAATTTACATGGAATTATTTGATTCAATTAAAAAACCTAATTTTAATTAAATTTATTAGGCTGAAATATGAATTAAATACCATGAACTGTTTTTCAAGATCATGTATATTTTTTAGAAAATTATAATTGATACCAAAATTAAAACAATAAAATTTCTCAAAAACGTACATAAATTTCACATTTAAATCTTTGTTAAATGTTTGTAGTAATACTAAGATTACTTGCTTTAAGTATGTAAATATATATGAAAACAATTTTTTTTACTATCTTCATAGTGTTTGTATTGTAATGGTATTACTCTGTTAAGTAAAGTGCCATAAAAATACTGTATAATATTTACAATAGACAACAAAATTGGCTCCAGATAAAATAACAAAATACAATAAACTCATATTATAAACCACCCTGCTGCATATATAACACTAATTTGCATATTTATATCAATCGTTGATACTCTAAAGTCTAATAATAATTTGGTAATTAAAATTTGTTACAAGTCCGAAAGTGAACACCTGTGGGTAGGCTGTTGTAGTGAGCTAGCGTACTTGCTTAATTGCCTCCAGGAACTAATTTAAAAACCCTGTGGCAACAGGTTGAATTCATAAAAATGCACATGACAACCAATATTTATGTGTGCATTTGTCTGCATTCAACTCTATAGCTATTTGCATATTGTTGCACTGAATAACCATTTTAATTTTAGCTTGACTGCCTTACTACTGAATTTAAATCCGCCCTCTCTTCTTTTTTATAACTATCAAATGAAATATTTCAACATCTTGTTAGGCCAATTTATAATGTAACAAGAAAGAGAAATAAATGTTATTTTGATTGATTGATTGATCATTGCTGAATTTAAATTCCCCCTCTCTTTTTTTATAACTATCAAATGAAATATTTCAGTATTGTTATTAGGCCCATTTATAATGTAACAAAAAAGAGAAATAAATGTTATTTTGATTGATTGATCGATTGATTGAATATATTAAACTGTATTAGATGAAAGACAATTAAATCACCTCACAAAAAACATTACTGTAACATCAGTATAAATTGTAAATGTACAGTATACTGTAGTCAATGCATTTTAACATAATGCATGTAATGAATCAAACAGTAAATTTAGAAAAACAATTTGGTTAGGAATTCACATGACAAGACGATGTCACCCACGTACACTAGTACAACGTGATAGAGACATTAGTAAAAATATTCCATCACAAAATAATGCTCAGAGCATTTGATTTAGGCACTTTACTTAGCAATGTAATATGATACTGTACATTGTCAGTAACACAATGTGTCTTAATGTCTTTGTTTTACATTAAAATGTTATTCTGCTACTTTCATTGTAAACAATAAGAATGATTTAAGCTATTTATATTTTTTATATTAGGCATAAAAAGAATGTTGTTGTCCAAGCACGATGGACACAAAAAAAATCTAGGGTTGCCTTTTTTTAAACCGACCTAGGCCTAGATTCGCCGATGTCATGAACCGATATAGTGGGGGGGGGTGGGAATTCTCCATACTTGCGGCATCACTATGCTTAATATAAACAAACACTGATTGTTTACAGATGAATAAATAAACAACATAGCGTGTTTTCCTATCTAATTAGTGCATTTGGCAACTGTCCTAAGCAGTCACCTCCCATAAGCATACCCAGATACTTTTTGTCTTAAAACAAAAACATATTATTGTAAATGGCCGAAAATGATATTACTGAATTAATTGATCTTAAAAAAACAAAAGGTCTACTTAATAAAACATAAATTGCGGTGAAAATTGAGATGTCTTTCTACATTAGGTGCCATAAGCACTTGTACATGATTTCAAAATGTTTGGCCCTCTATCAGCTGAAAATCTCATAACTGGCTACCCCTGTAGTCAGACACTTTTTTCGAGAAGCAAGGGTGTTCAAGTAAAAAAAAATTATAATGCATATTCCAAGCAATGAGATACACACCATCGTGACAGCATTCAATATTTCGACATCAATTATGTCATCATCAGGAATGATAGGTGTTCACTTATTATTTATTTATTGGTACTCTCCTTTATAACAGAGGAACACTCAATCAGAGGTTCGACCTAAAAACTTATCTGAAAGCATAACAAAACTTATCTGAAAGTATAAACATAATTATATATATAAAATATTACCGGTAGGTGTTGAATACAGTAAAAAAAAACCAAAAAACAAACAAAAAACAAACAAAAAAAAACAAAAAACGAAAGAACAAAAAAAAAACAAAAAAAACAAAAAACAATTGAATAAATGGTATTAAATACATCTACTTAAGATAAATATATAATGTAAAGTAAATGTACTAATATTGAAATTAATAAGGGGTGGTGATATCTTGTAACAATTTATGTCTGTGTGCTATAGCCTTAACTAAAAATGTTTTACAGTTAGGCCTATAATCAAATATATGTTCATTCCAAGTCTTCGTACATTGGTCAAAATGTCACGCTCGGCATATCCACTTGTTTTAGAATCTATTAAACAATTACTTTAATTGCAAACTAATAGCTATTTTCAAATTTATTTGCGGCGACATCAATGCGGATCATGATTACTGCTCTAAGTTTCTATCCAGGTGATCTGTTTTAGAAAGGACTAGATTTGTTTGAACTTATTTTATGAAATGAACATGCTTATAGTTAGTAGCTACAAGTTACTGTAATATGAATTCAGCAAGTCGGTATTAAATGTAATCCATTTCAGGTGTTTATATATATAACGATATTTACTGACGCTTCTTTGAGAGACAAGCTAATCCGATAGGTTTCAATCGTGAAAATTACCAATTTAGCACATCATTAAGACGTCATGGCCGTTCAGTAATAAGTCAAACGGTAAAATAACCATAAAGTATAAATATTGAATCAAGTTATTGAAACGAAGGCATGAGTTTAATATTGTGTTATGTACTATAATATATGTCAGATATCAGATCTTTCATCAACTTTAAAACTCCTTTATGCGTTGCAAAAACATGATTAAAAAAGTAGTAATAGTAGGGAACAGTGACATTATTCCGCTGTTCCCTGGCAATAGCCGAAGTATTGCATAAATCACACTTTACGTTCGCGAATATGTACAGGAATATTTCAATTAAATTTAATGAATCGTAAGTTGTTGATAGATTACAGTATGTAGATAAATAAATCGAAAATTATACATAGAAACAACGATTTGATCGATTGAATATTATTAGTGACTTAAACAACGGTTTCGGCATCTATTAATAAAGGCTGTTTTTTCACTAGCGACATGTTGTTTGCGCGAATCGAAACAGTTGGGGAATTTGTTTATTTCTCACTCAACAACTTGCGACCGCGGTAGGCATATTCTTTAAGTTAAACCAAGCTAAACTATTTAAACCAGTCTCAAAAACATTTTCTTTGCCCTCCACCATATTTTTTTAAAGTCCACGCTCATTGTTTTTTTTTTTTGTTTTTGAATAAAATATAATTGTTTATAGCTTTAATAGCCTATTCGTACACTGGGAATCTGATTCGATTACGCTTCACAACACAGTCCCATGGAAGTTACAGTATGTTACCGTAGTCAAACACCTTCGTTTTACTTGAGTAATTGTAAAATGTTGGTTTGTTAGTTACGCGCCAGAATAGCGATGCCATCCCTGTAGCAAATCCGATTGCATGAGTATATACGACGTCACTAAATACATAATGACGTCAATTAACTCAGCCTAACATCTATCCAATCACTTTACAGGGATTTCATGAAACTTTTTTAAATGAAATTTCTACAAACAATACCAGTAAGCCTTTTGAGATATTAAAACACACATGCCTAATGAGATAGTAATGAAATTCACCTACCAATTATCTTTTTAGATAAATTGAAATATTAACATTATTTGTGAACCCATAAATCATAATTTTGAACTGTTGACGTATTGTCTGGAATCGTTATTCACTTGGACATTACGGCCTGCATAATTGTTTATCGTGTTAACATAATCATTTGTCTTAAGTAAACTTAAACCTAATGTAGGAGTACAGTGCTTCAGTGAGTAAAGCGCGTGAAGTAAACGGCAGTTCAGCGTGACGATGCGCGTCTAGCAGACGATCTTTCAATGATTTTTCTCAAGTGTATTTCTCCTAATAACCGCGTGTACGTCATCGAAACAACACGTAAAAGAGGAAACCGCTCGTGGAGATTTAGGATAGCTCTTAGCAAGACTGATCAGCTGCGAATAATTACGTTTCATTGTTGTAAGAAAATAATTCCTAATCACGATCTGTACATCCCAGTTGTTTGTTCACTATTCGTTTAATGGTTAATGACTTTTTTTTTTAAAGTCAATTTATGTTCGTACTGCGCATACATTTAATGGCCGAATGAACAAGTTCCCTGTTTAGTTTATATAATTACCAATGATAGTAGGTGATATTAGTGAAATGCTGATTGGCTGTATTAAATTCATTATGACTAAAACAAATCTGTTTGGTTGAAAAAGCCCGCACCCTCTAATAATCTTGAAAATCAGGATCGCCTATCCGCTCTTTCTGAGGCCTACTTAATTATGTAAAATTAGTTTGAGAATTGTTAAAATATATAATTATTCAAAAATTAAGAAAGTGGAGTTTAATTACAGAAATACATAAAGGGTGGTATAACAACCTACAAAAGTCCCCGACCAAGCCAGGTGATTAAAACAATGTGGTCCATCTAAGATGGTTTATCAGGTCTAGTGCCCATTGCTATCAGGCCAAATCACCAGAGGCCACAGGCAGACAAACACAGGCCTAACAAAATTAACAAATCATAATAACATAAAATATGAAGGTTTTAACCCTATTAATGTTGCTTACAACCTTGTTTTGCCTTATCTTATTGCTTCAGTTCTATTCAATTTTAAGTCATTTGCATATTTTTTTTCCAGGTGGCTGATCTTTTTTGGTTAGCTTTGTTTGTGCGAGTCCGAGCAACCTTGATCACTAAGCAGTGTATTCTATCGGGGTGTTTTAGTAAATCTTTAGGAATCATAGACTACTTAATTAAAAAATAATAATAACTTAATAATGACCATTAAAATATTCACATAGCCCTAGTAATTCTACAAAAGCATTTCAACTGCGTGTTATTGTATCATCAATGAATGTCAGAGTATAAGCGGAGGTCCAAGTCTCTCAAAGAGGGGGTTACATTCTTAAGTTTCTACACACTAAGCACACCTCATTTTTT